>OX030949.1:150464743-150509743 GCA_943735915.1 Pherbina coryleti | reverse complement strand
GATTATTGATATCTGACTTTCATAGCTTTGATGTACGATAACACAGGCCGACTTAGTCAATTTTGACCGAGAAACTATAAATTGTTTGCCGATGATTTTTGACACGTTTAATTCGAATCCGAGGTCAGAAATTTTTCAGTGGCTTTGGTTTTTGAGACGAACTACGTTAAAGTTTTCAAATCATAGTTTTTGTGGTACATTGCGTTATGTTTTAACTCAAGGTAATTTCATTCATAAACTCATGAATAGGGTCTGAAAGAACTACTTCTTCCTTTTGATTTGTCTGGATTACTGGATATTTTTGGATATTCCAATTTAAAATCAATGGCACACATTCTTCTAGAAAAAAATTTTAATAACACAGGTGAACAAGGGTCAAGAAGCAGAAACATTATGGATATGTATTCCCGAAGGATTTTGGTGCGCTAAATCTGAATCTGGCAGTAGAATTGCTATTACGTTTTTGATATCCTTACCGAAAAGTGCAAAAAATACTGTTGCCACTAATGCCACCTATTCTTAAAAAAAAAAATACATATAATTTAAAAGTAAAAAGCTCCCTCCTTCGTATGCCGTTGAGTTTGCTTAAAATATATCTTTTTTCGGTGAGATATCACATGTTGACATTTTCAAGGTGTCGTTTTGAAGCCTTGTTCTTTTAAATAATATATATTTTTTTTTTAAGAAGAAGAAGAAGAAGAAGAAGAATAGATGGCATTACTACATAACTTCAAGTATGACGAGAAACAGCATTTTTAGTACTTTTAGGTTAGGATATCTCGAAAACCTGACGTGATAGAGCAATTCTGCTGCCAGATTCGGATTCAGCGCCCCTGAATCCTTCGGAAACATGTATTAAAGTTTCTGCTTCCAGAAAAGTTAAATTTTGTTGGCCTGTGTAATTCATTATTTTCAATAAAATTCAGTTTTTGCTAATTAATCATATAAATAATAGCTGCCAACGGACGTTTGTCATAAACTCACAGTCATAAAAAATTTCACTCATTTTGTCTCGAACGAATGAGTTATAAAAAGGCTCGTTTTTTATTTTTATTGGGCATGCCTGCAACCTTCCTAGGTAGGCAATACATATTTTTGATAACGTTGAAGATAAAGCGAAGAACAATCAATGCGAGTGATTAAAAAAAACAAAAATTTCTATGAATTTTTCTACGAAGCATACACTAGCCAGCACATCTTAGTGTAGAGGCCCCCTTAAGCTTCACAAGCACGTTGCTGTGAAAGCACAGTGGCAAGTGGTGCTGAAAATAGACTAACAAACAAAAAAAAAAAAAAAAAAATGATAATTTTCATTAGCTGCGATAAGATTTCTAGATAGAAAGCGCTAGTTTACAAAGGTAGTTTCTCGGTATCAACGCCGAAAAGACGATATCACATGCTGTGATGATAGACAAGATATCAGCTCTTCTGATATAATCAACGAATAAGTTCGCATTCTTCCCTTGGTCCACACAAGCAGCCGCGCATTAAATTGTTTAACGCGTTTAAAGGGGGAAATTCTTTTGCGGCATTGCCAGACATTAAGTGCCACTTGCAGCTGTCAGTGACAGGACGACAGACGCACATCCAACTCCGTGCGACTGAGTTATTGTTTTGGGCGCGTAATTTTAAGCGCCATTAGAATTTATTCTAAAATGTATGCGTTTTTCTGTGGCATTACGCCCACAGTGCCTCCTTTGCCCCCCACAACCAGCTATTATAGCACACATATAACAATTATAGTGACAGGCGAAATTGCTGAAACCATCGGAATGTCGCTGTCACTTTGACAATGACCGTGAATTAAGCGAGCGTATGTGTGTGTGTGTGTGTGTGTGCCATTATCTCTTCAGCATTGTTGTGAGCTGAAGTGACTCGTGTATATTTTATTTATAAAGTTCTCACGCACCCGATCATGCAGCTTACTTGGGAATCTCCAGCAACTTTCCATACCGCACAGCGATAACCACCTGGCTGATAACAATTTTCCATTTTTGCACAAGAGTATTTCTATTTTGGAAATTTCAAGCGCACCGAGTGCGTGCGCCAATCAGAATTTATCGCTCTAATCTGCTCTAATTGGGTAAAATATAGTCGTTGATTATGTAGTTGAACTACCTTGTCAAAAATACTATAAATTTTGATTGGTACTCATAATATTTTGATTATTTTCTGAATTTGGCAGCTGGTTTAACGGTGTGTTTAGTTAACTTAATTGTTGTCAAGCGTAATTGCCTTAGTTTAGAATCGAACGAACATTACTCGGGAGCTGTTGGAATTTCTGTTGCTGCATCTTGCAGTTTAAGGCGTGCAACGAATTTGTGCTATAGTGTTAATGTGTGACGCGTGTGATATTGCTGCTGCTATTTTGGGTTTGGCGCTGTTATTAAAAATAAATCAGAATCTTAAATTGTCTTTTTTTTTTCAAAATGATAAATAAAATGAATAAATATATAAATACGCAAAAAATCGACGAATAAATTAATTTTATATGAAAATAAAAAAAGCGGTATTTTTGAGCAACAGAAAATAAATATTTTCAAAAAAATTAAGCAATAAAAAAACAGAAATCAAATATATTAGTTAAATATAAATAAAAGTTTTCAAACCGAAAATGAATGATTCATAGAAACTTTGGTTTTCGAACTACTTTTATCAACTCTTGAGAATTTTCCCTATCAAAGAAGTATAAAAATGTTTTCAAACCCCGAAAGAGCTGTAAAATTGTCAACTTTTGATACAATCTTTTACAGTACACTCTCATAAATTAGAACTCTAACAAATTCGAATTGTCCAGAAATTAGTACCTGCCATTTCAATATTGAACGCTCTGAAATTAGAACCTGGTTCTAATATCTGAACGTTTCTTTATTTATTAAATTCATAAGTCATCTTTGCTCAAATATTAAAAGGTGAATTATATGAGTTTTATGTTAAATAAAAACATTAAATATTAATTAATAAAAATTATTTTGTGTTAACATACATTTTTTTGAATCAGTTTCATTCTATTCTTTTAAATTTCTGTGAAAAAGGAAAAAGTCCAGAAATTAGAACAATTCAGTAGTTAGAACCACCCGTGGAACGAAGTGGTTCTAATTTGTGAGAGTCTACTGTATAACGTAAATAAATTAAAAAAAAGAGAGATAAATTTGATCAAAATTTATAAATTAAGGCAAAAATAAGGACCGATGAATACGCTACGAGTGTTGCTATTAATATTTCTGGCTTTGACAACAGTAAGTGGCAACACTGCCATCTGATGTTTCCATAAGAAACTTGACATCGTTAAACATACCCACCTTTACAACATTTTGGCATTTGAGCGCGATCCGTGTTGTTGCATCTTGGGGAAAAAGTGAAATTAGCTCGTGAACATTTTTGTGCATTGATTTTTCATAACTACCGACCTGGATTATCAAGCCACGAATGCATCTTTGAACTTAATTATTTATACGGCGATAAGGCACTTTCCTGCAGCACTGTAAAAAACTGATATAACGAATTCAATCGCGACCGACGTTCGCTCCAGCACGAATTGTGCGAAGGTCGTCCAAAAGCGGCGGTTGATGTGCCAGAAAACATCGATGCTGTGTGTGAACCAGTGTTGCTAGAAGCCGAGCTTCCGAAGCCGAAAATTCCGTTCTTTTCTCTAAAACGCCCTGTTTATCCCGTTTTAAAAATTAAAAATTTCCGAAAGAATATTCCTTTCACAAGCCTTGCTCATAGATTAATTTTTAATTGTTTACTCGTTAATTATTTTGGCTTGTTTTACTTTTTTGCCTGGTAAAGCAGCTGTCAGCCAAGCCAAATTTAAAAAAATTCCAACCATCTCAGCCATGGTATAATAATACAAGGTAGCATTGACAACAGCTTATTTTCTCTTCTATTAGTAAACATCTCCTGTCAAAAACAGCTGTTTGTAAAAATGCATCTGCAGCTGCTGAAGTTGTTTTTTTCACTTTAACGTTTCAACATTGTTTGTGTTTTCAATGACGGATGGTGAGCGCTCTCTTTTTGAGTATATTTTTTTTAACAGGAGATGTTTTCCCAAGCAACTGTCAATGCTACCTCGCAATTATTATACCATGGTCTCATGATCTTTCGTCTTGCACCAACTGTCAAAAATAGTATAAATTTGAGAACGAAAAAAGTAAAAAAAAAATAGAAAATAAAATATACAGCCAAATCACAGTTGGTGCAAGACACTCGTGAGAAAACAGCCAGTGATGTTAACATAATTAGTTGAAATTACTGTGCTAGGCACGAAAAATTACTGTTTTTGATGCAAAATTACTGTGAATTGGAACAAAAATTACTGTGGAATTACTATATAACTAAAACGAATAAATCAATTAACATGAATTTCAGTGAATGAATTTCATTTCATCAATGAATTTAACTTAACTTCATAATTTTGCACACTGATTACTTCTTAGAACGTGAAAATTTTGAAAATAATTTAATTTAAATTTATTTCTGAGTCTTCAGTTGTTACAAATATAATATACAACCGTAACAAATATGTATATTGAAAAATTAAGAATTTTAGATATTATTCATCCAAATGATCCTTCTTAAATCTTCCCAAAAACGCAAAATTGTTTCTTTGGAATTGTATGGTTGTTAGTGCTTGCCATATGTACACTATAATTTGCAAAGTTAGCAACGCATGGTTTCATTTTGCACTAAATTCCAGGGATGTTAAAATTATGATAAGAGCAGAGATGTTACAAATGTGATTTTAACAAATTTTTTCTAAAAAAGAATTATATATCTGGCCGGCCATTGAAATTACATGATATTTCGAAAAATTACTGTCGTACTGTATGAGCAGTCAAATTACTGTAGAAAACAGTAATTACTGTGTCGTTAACATCAGTGCTCCTACCTTGTATAATTGTATCATGTATGGTGTAATAATAACAAGGTGTTAACGAATTTTTGACAACACCAAGAATAGCTTTCTTTCTGTCAAAAAATTGAGAGCGAAAGAGAGAAGGCGTTGATAGTTGTCAAATGTGTTATTTGTTTGAGTTGCTAGATGATGATGTGTTATAGTTTTTATAGGTTATTGTGCGAATAAAGTTTAAATAAATATTTAATTCAATAAATTGTGCCGTGTTGTGTTAACAAACAGTTATTGCAGTTGATTTTTCAATGGAGAATATATGGTCACAAGGAGTTTGTTTATCAGAATTTCATGTAGAATTCGAAACTGGATATTGCTAGCATGGAAAAAAATTACTCCTATCTAATATGCACACCCAATCATATGGATATGACCGTTTAAAGTTGAAAAAAAGTCAAAAAGACTTGAGACACAAACTCACTCTAATGCGAATTGTAGGAAGCTGTACCCGATTTTCGGGGGTTTATTACCAGTGGCGGATCTAGGATTTGCCCGAGAGGGGTCTGAAACTACAGTTTTGTAGCCCGAGGTGGGAGCTGAAACGGCTTTTAGGGCGTTTTTTCCTCATACAAAAAATTTTACAAGGGGGAGGATGGAGGGCTATAGCCCTTTCAGCCCGTATGTAGATCCGCCACTGGTTATCACAAGTTATTTTGACTAAAAAGGCAAAATACATTTTATTTAAGTTGTTTTAACGTGTTTTTTGTTAAAAGTTCCCCACTGCATTAGTTCCCCATAGCTGTACTATTCAAGTTAATTCGACGTCTACACATATAATGTTGAGGAATGGAATGAATGGTTGTCGAGGATTGGGTTTTCATTAAAAAAAATATTGTTTTCCCATGCGAAATATAGTTACAAGCGATTCTTTTTTTTAACCCTCAAGTACCTTAAAAAAATTTTTTTGATCTGGAATCCAAAATTTTAACTTATTTTTATAAATGATGATCTATTGTACGTATGCCATGAAAGTTTCATAATTATTTAAAAATGATATGAATATGAAAAGATATGAATATTTAAACTTTGAGGCTTTTTTCCACGATTTTCTTCAACTAAAACAGAAAACCGCTCGTAGCACTATCTAAAAATTAAAATTTTTTTTTTTTAATTTTAGTTTTCATATTTTGATATAATCATCCCATTTTTGAACGGTTGATTTTCGAAAAAATGTTTTTTTTTTTAATCACCCTACATGTTATATATCGTAGTTCGTAGTCATTTTTTGGGAGCTCTAAAAAATTAGACCGTTTTGATAAAGTCACATTGTATGGGAGGTAGGCGTGGTTTCATCCGATTTGGCTCATTTTCGAACTTGATCTTTAGTTTTTAGATAAAAGCTTAAATATTGAATTTCATGATTATTGCTTGAAAATTACGACTGTAGTCGTGATAACAGACAGACAGATAAACGGACATAGCTAAATCGACTCGGGTCTTTCTATACATTCTACGCTTTCTAATGGGCGTTATAAACGGAGTATCAAATTAATATATCTTTTTTACGTTTTTTTAACGTGGGGGATTTTTGTTATTCCTCACAGCCTTTCAACTGGCATCGACGGTATTTCCCTTTCGGCTGACAGACGATGAGGTATTCACCAACAGCATTTGGTAAGTGGCGCGGTCTCTGGAACTCCAGGTCATCCCCTACTTTCATTATTTCTTTATCATCATTCAATAGAAGACACTCAGTTCATGGCCTACTTGAATTGTTACCGGCTCATTGGCTTCTCGTTTTTATATTTTGCAACCAAACAATGCAGTTTCCAAGCGTTCATTCACAACAGAAGAATTCAGAGTGTTTAACCAACGTAGGCAGTACCATTTCGTTTCACGGATTTTGACTCGATAATTTTGAATGGCGTTGACGTGGAGATCAAAGACGCTCATCCCTTTGTTAAAGCTGAGTGACACAGAAGGGCACAGATTAGGCAACGTTGACAAATTTTCCTTCTTCATTCGGCCCTTTCTTAGAAGCTTTAGTTGTTTTTTCCCAACGCCGAAAAGGATGGAGTGGTAGAATCTGAACGTTATTTGTAGGTATGGTGAGTGGCTTCCTTTTTATCTTGCCAGCGACGATTACTGTTGAAAAAACATAGGAGACACGCTGGCATATTTGTATGGAATTTTATGATACGGGATAAGCGACAACGTTCAATTAATCGAACATTTGATTTTTAGATATAACAGGATATGGGGTTAACGGGAATTAGGGGATACTAAAGGGTGCTTTTTTAAGAGCTTTCGGATTTGATTAAAAAAAAAAACACATAAAATTTAGAGAAACGTTTAAAATCTTTGAGACGGTAGAACAATCTATATAATTCATTGTTTAAAGATGATTTCATGTCAATGTTGACCGCGGTTACGCCTCAAATGGTTTATACGCTGGGTCCAATTTTGACATACTCTCTCCAACATATCGGCCGGTATCTCATGAACAAATTCTTCAATATTGGCTTCCAGTACATCAACCGTTTCGGGCTTGCCCCTTTAGACATGAGCCTTAACATGGCCCCACAAAAAAATAGTCTAAAGGCGTTAAATCGCACGATCTAGGCGGTCAATTGACCGGTCCCGAACGTGAAATAAACTGTTCACCGAACTCGCCTCTCAATTGGGCGATTGTTTCACGTGCTAAGTGGCATTGTGGCACCGTCTTGTTGAAACCACATGTCAGTCAATGTAAAAAAAAATTTGTAATCATCGTACGGTAGCGCTCACTATTTACAGTAACGTTCTTGCCTTCGTCGTCGTTGAAAAATTACGGTCCAATGATGCCACCGGCCCATAATCCACACCAAACAGTGCATTTTTCGGGATGCATTGGCAGTTCTTGCAATGCTTCTGGCTGCTCTTCACACCAAATACGTCAATTTTGCTTGTTCACGTATCCATTCAACCAGAAATGAGCTTCGTCACTGAACACAATTTTCCGTTAAAAAAGTGGATCTTCATCCAACTTTGCCAGCGACCATTTACCAAAAGTTAAACGTTGCGGTAGGGCTTCAATTCTTGCACCAGCTATATTTTAAAAGGTCTTACATCCTAATTCTTCCGCAAAATTGTCCACGTGGTGGAGTAACAGTGGCCCAATTGCTGTGAACGGCGCCGAATCGATAATTCATGGTTAGCAACAACACTGGCGGATACAGCTACGATATCTTCATCTGTCCGCACTCTACGTATGCCTGTTGGTGGTTTAATGTCCAGTAATGTAATTTTGGTGCGAAATTTAGTCACAGGATTCTGAATAACCGCCTCAGAAGATCGCCCAAACTGACCATAAAATGGAAGAAGTGCACGATGCACTTTCTTAACCGAGATTGAATTTTGATAATAAAATTCAATAATCTGCAAGCGTGGTTCGTTTGTAAGTCGATTCATGGTGATATTATAGACCAGTGATGTTCTCGTAATACCACGCGTGGTGAAACTCGAAAGCTTTATTCGAGAATCGAAACACGTACACGATCGAATGCATGGTATAATAATACAAAGTAGCATTGACAACTGCTTATTTTCTCTTCTACAAGAAAACATCTTCTGTCAAAATCAGATGTTTGTGAAAATGCATCTGCATCTGCTGAGGTAGTTGTTTTTTTTTCACTTCAACGTTTTCAACATTGTTTGTGTTTTCAATGGCGATGTTTTCTCAAGCAACTGTCAATGCTACCTTGTATTATTATACCATGGATCGAATGCACGAAGTTCTCTCAATCAGTTGGTGCTGAAACTTCAAGCAAGAAGGTTGGCGCTTCTTGGTCGTGTGCTTTGCACTGCACGAAATGTTTGAGGCATATGGAAATGCGTTATTTGCAGAATAATAATAATAATAATGGTAATGATAGTAACAATGATAATGATAGTGATAATGATACTGATAATTATAATGATGATAACAATGTTAATTAGAAAAGTAATTATGAAAGAATTGTGTTTCTTGCTTAATATTGCACAACAATTTTTGTCAGTGCAGAGAGCAAGAGAGCTACAAACACAAGCTCAAAAGCCGAAAATTGTAGTAGTATGCGTGTGAACACCACTGTTATAAACCAAACTGAACATGTTTAACAGTAACATGTTACACGACAACAGCTGTGCTGCCAAAAACAGTGTTGCCAAAAAGAAAGTTGCTAAAAAATCACCCTTTAATTACTCAAGAATTATACTTTATTTCAAAAAATTTAACATTTTTTGCTGCACGGTTGAAAATGGGTTCAGACATATGGACCAATGACTGCACCGGCTCATAAAGGGTGCAGCAAACAGTGATTTGTGGATATAGCGGTGTATCGACATTCTCTTGTGAACTTTTCTGCCCTCCAAATGCTACAATTTAGCTTATTGAAATGCCCATCGAGTCAATAAAGAGTATCATTGCGATGAAACATACTTGAACTGAACCCTGATTTTCAAAATAAATTCGCTCAGTTTGCAAACGTTGGTCCGGAACAAGAATGATAGAAACCAGATTACGCGTTCCGCAAATGAGAGAGAGAGAGAGAGCATGACGTCACAAGCGATATTGTCAGACTTTGGAATAATTTTACTCTCACACCCACAATTAAATATTTTTTTTCTTATTTTTATAATATGTATATGGATCTCCTTAACCCATTGGTACAATAAAATTTTGTCAGTATCAAATAGTTTAGGAGATAAAAATCTTGAAAGTTTAAAAAATTCATATTTTTCGTATACGAAAATATTCATATTTTTATACAGAAGAGTAGATATTTTAACTTTACTTTTACAAAAGAATTTATTTTCAATTTCGTCAATTTGCTTAAGAGATCGCAGATTTGCATACGTTTTTGTCAAGCAAAAGTACTGTGTGACGTCATGCACTCAGTTGAGAAAGAGAGCATTAGATAACGGAACTGCGGAAAGCATAATCTTGTTTCTATCATTCTTGGGTCCGGAAAGAGTTTATTTATGAATAATTGTCAAACCAAACTAAATACAAAACAATCGCGAAATGTCAAATCGACTGTCACAGAAAACAGTGTTGCCAATGTAAAATTCATAAATAAAATAAATAAATAACTGGTCATTTCAGCCCTTGAAAGGACTTTGACCTAGCTTCTTATGATCAATTGTGTTGTGCGTGTTATTCAGTTTGTACACAATTGACCGAGAACCGGACCTATAGGTTTAACGCCGACTCCGAACGGCCATGAACGGAATGTTTTTGTTCTCAAGAAGCTTTACATGGCATTTTGATTACTCTCTGAGGTTTGCCATTGTCTGCAGAGAGGTGGCGGACGCACAGAAAAATCATTTTAATTAAAATAATTTTCTGTCGCTGCTGGGGTTCGAACCCGGGTCTCCAGATTCGATGACATAGAGGCCACGCACTTTAACCAACTACGCCATACCAATGTAAAATTCACCGCTTCTAAAAAAAAAAAAAACACCGAAAGACACTGAAATTGCTTGCGGATCATTTTTACATTTTCGTCATAGTCTATTTTCCTATTTCCTTATTCTTCTAGAATAACAAAGACAGTGAATTAACCTCAGTTGATCATACCACTGACGACAGCAGTATAGCGAAAATTTGGCTATATTGAAAATAATTGACCTTGAGAAATTAAAAAAAAAAATTCATAAACAACAAATATTATTTTTTTTGCCACTAATATTTGGGGCCAGTCAACAGGCATGTTCGAATCACCTTGGCAGCTATTGAGGTCAAATTGTTTACATATATTTTAGCAAAAACTAAATAAAAACTTGGGTGTCCGTCCCATTGAAGTAAATCACAAAACTGTTCAATAAACTCTAGAACTTTTCTGAGTTAAAAAATGCCGATAAAATTAAGAGAAATAAGAAAATTTCAGCCAACAACTAAAGAGTGTCTCTTAAGATATTGACAACAAATTGTCTTGGCATTGGTTATACGAGCACTCTGTCATATTGAACAGTCTTAGCGTTACTTTACATTCTGAAGAATTGGATTGCTCTGAAGAGTCGCAAAGAGAAACCACTTGTGATCACAACGTAGTGTCTTCGCGCTCGATTGTTGGTACACACACACACAACCGTAATGTCTTCATACTGAATAAATAGAGTTATCTTCGAGTTGAGAAAATCACTTGTTTTATGTGTTTCTCCGAAGAGTGAAGAACACTTGCACGATCGCTTCGTTGACTATCGTTAACTAAAAAACAAAAAATAGATAAAAAAAAGTTTCACAGTTTAGAAAAAACTAAAGCTTCAGAGTGTGCATGATAAAAGGTGCGAAACCTCTTCGAAATCTAAGCATTCAGTCGCTCGTTGTGCGTTCCGTGTCGAAGTCATAACGTACGTTCAATCGACGTCGTGCACGTTCGCAAATTTGAAAATTTATATATTTTATTCGGTCTGTTTGTTGCCAAATATAATTAGAGAGTGGTATGAGAAAAGAAAAAAAAAAAAAAAATTAAAAAATGGTGTTAAAAATTGTTGCAAAAAAAAAAAATGGTGCAGAAATTTAATTAAAAGCAAACGCGTGAATTTATATTGTCTATGAAATTTAGAAAAAATTTTAAATAAATTGTGCTTGAAAATATAATTTTAAATTGCTTTCGAAACTATTAGAAATACATTTTAATAAAATTTGAAAAAGAAAAAATAAAACCGAAACCACGTGTTCATTTAATGGCAGGTTTTTTCGTCGCGCTCCCGCCCTGTCTGAGCTGTTCAAAATCAAAATTTATTTATATAGGTGCATGGTACAAAAAGTGCACAAAATACTTACAACAACAAGAACAGCGGGCACGAAAATAGTGTAATCGTGTCAACTAGCATACATTAGTGCTCCATATTGTTGTTGTTGTTGTTATTGTTGCTGCCGCCGCCGGTTGGCCTTTTATTTTGTGTTTCTCGCATTTTTGACGTCATGCGGCCTGTGCTCACCTCGTGTTGTTTTTGTTGTTCTGTTGATTTTTTGGGGTTTCTCTTGCGTTGTGCGTTTTTTTAGCTTGCATCATGCTTACGTTACGTTTTAACTTGGCTTAAATTTGGCAAAGAAATTGTTATTGTATTTGTTTTTTGTTTTTTTTTTTTTTTATTTATGAGCTCTCAAATAGTCAAATGTTTAAAGTCAATCAATATATTAAAAAATTATAGAACTTTTTGACGGAATTATTTAATTGGCTTAGCAGTTAAATTTGACAGCACTTTGTGGCCATGTTTACCATTGGTGCATCATGCTATGTCAGCTGACATTGCTACCTTTACATTGAGTTATTCACACAATGTATTAAATAACAATTGTGAAAATTTATGCTAAGCGGTAGTTTTCACCATGAGTCAGAGTCAGTTTTCGGATCGAGCATGTAAAGTGAATAAATTTTTGTTTATTTTTGCAAACTAAACAAACATGTGACAACATTGTTATTGTATCGTGGAATTTTCAGTGACATAAATAAAGAAAAACAAAAATAAACATTATGTATAATGGTGTTGTTGTAAACATTTTGTTGCCATTATTTGGCAACATTTTTTTACAGTGTGCCTGTAATTAAATTATTTAAGTGGTTGTAATCAAAAAAGTTAATAGCTCTGTCATGAATCTTTTAAGAGTTTACATTTTACAACTATTTTAGAACTATTTTTTAATATAATAGTTAAATTATTAATAATTAGCTGTCTAAAGGGTTTGCCTGCAACTTGTTTGTATGGTTTGCCAGCAACATGTTTGATTTCCCAGCAAACATTATGACTCTTAAAAGAGTCTTTTAAGACTCATATAATTGAGCTTTTATCGTCATAATGCGCTCAAAAAAGACTCTTTTATGCGTACATTTTCGTAGGTTTCGGGCCTAAAAATATGATTCATAATAATGACTGCTTTATGCCTCATTTAAGACTCAAAATTTAGACTCTTTTAAGACTCATATTTAATACTCTTTTAAGACTCATAATAAAGACTCTTTAAGAACTCATATAAATTAGTGTTTTTGGACTCAAAAATAAGACTCATTTAAGACTCATATTTAATACTCTTTTAAGACTCATAATAAAGACTCTTTAAATACTCATAATAAAGACTCTTTTATAACTCATATAAATGAGTCTTTTTGGACTAAAAATTAGGACTATTTTAAGACTCATTTTAAATATTTTTTTAAAATTCATAATAAAAACTTTAAATAAATACTTTTCTAGAACTTATTTAAATATCTTTTGGAATCAAAATTAAGACACTTTTGATAGTCATACATATTTAAGAATCATGGAATGGAATCTTTAAAGACTCATACTGAGGACTCTTTCAGAACTCATAGAAGTTATTATAATCCATTTAGGCTGAAATATATTTTTAGACTGAAATTTATTTAAATTATTTGATAGTTGAAAAATAAAAAAAAATTACAACAATATCTTTTTTTAAACATTTCAAATAAAATGTAATAGTAGAAAAATTTAAAGTCATTTTACAATCATATAAAAGACTTCTTTATGAGTCTTTTTATTGCGTACTCATAAAACACGCATAAAAAATACTCTTTTTAGAGTCTCATTTCTGAGCAATCATTTTACAATCATATAAAAGACTTCTTTATGAGTCTTTTTATTGCGTACTCATAAAACACGCATAAAAAATACTCTTTTTAGAGTCTCATTTCTGAGCAACCATTTTACAATCATATAAAAGACTTCTTTATGAGTCTTTTTATTGCTAAAAAATACTATTTTTTGAGTCTTATTTTTGAGCAATCATTTTAGAATCATATCAAAGACTCCTTTAGGATTATTTTTATTGCGTACTCATAAAACACGCACAAAAAAACACTCTTTTTAGCGTCTTATTTCTGAGCAATCATTTTACAATCATATCAAAGACTCCTTTATGAGTCTTTTTATTGCGTACTCATAAAACACGCATAAGAAATACTCTTTTTAGAGTCTCATTTCTGAGCAATCATTTTACAATCATATAAAAGACTTCTTTATGAGTCTTTTTATTGCTAAAAAATACTATTTTTTTAGTCTTATTTTTGAGCAATCAAATTTAGAATCATATCAAAGACTCCTTTAGGATTATTTTTATTGCGTACTCATAAAACACGCACAAAAAAACACTCTTTTTAGCGTCTTATTTCTGAGCAATCATTTTACAATCATATCAAAGACTCCTTTATGAGTCTTTTTATTGCGTACTCATAAAACACGCATAAGAAATACTCTTTTTAGAGTCTCATTTCTGAGCAATCATTTTACAATCATATAAAAGACTTCTTTATGAGTCTTTTTATTGCTAAAAAATACTATTTTTTGAGTCTTATTTTTGAGCAATCATTTTAGAATCATATCAAAGACTCCTTCAGGATTATTTTTATTGCGTACTCATAAAACACGCACAAAAAAACACTCTTTTTAGCGTCTTATTTCTGAGCAATCATTTTACAATCATATCAAAGACTCCTTTATGAGTCTTTTTATTGCGTACTCATAAAACACGCATAAGAAATACTCTTTTTAGAGTCCTTCTTTTTGAGGCACTCAGAAAATGTTTGCAGGGAAGTTTCTTTTTTTTTTTTTTAAATACAATAAAATGAACAAAATTAAATTTTTCCCATCTAAAGGGTTTTCCATTAAGGACTTGACAACTTTTTTTTTAAATAAAACGGAAACCATTTGAGATATTTTAAAAACTTCATTATCGGCTTGAAGTACAATCAAAGTATTTATGATTGGAACTCGATTTTGTTCATATGGCGACCGCGGGCACGTACATATGTAGCGATCGATTCGTTGGACCCAATTTTCGATGACTCGGCCACACATTTCAGCCGAGATGGCCGCTATTTCACGTTATATGTTGGCTCTGAGCTCTTCCAAAGTCGTCGGCTTGTTGGCATAGACCAATGACTTGACGTAGCCCCAAAGAAAATAGTCTAGAGGCTTTAAATCCCACGAACGAGGTGGCCAATCGACTGTCCCATTTCTTGAGATAACACGCTCATCAAACATACTCTTCAATAAATCGATTGTAACGTGAGTTGTGTGGATTGTGGAACCGTCCTGGTGGAACCACATGTCGTCCAAGTCCATATCTTTCAATTAATCGGCCAAAAATAATCTGTAATCATGGCACGATAACGATGGCCATTCACAGTAACGTTACTATCGTTATTGTCGATGAGAAAATATGGTCCAAGGACGTCGCCGGCATGGAAACTGCACCAAACAGTTATTTTTTGTGGATGAAGTGGTGATTCATGAAGCACATGTAGATTTTCACCCGACCAATAACGCATATTTTGCTTACTGACAAACCCATTGAGCCAAAAATGAGCTTCGTCACTGAAGATGATTTTGCGATGAAATTCATCATCTTATCGCATCTTTTCCAGAGCCCTATCGGAGAACTTACGTCGCTTCAAATGGTCCATCAGCTTCAATTCTTGAGTCAGCTTGGTCTTGTATGGGTGTTAACCAAGATCCTTACGCAAAATTCGCCATAAAAAGCTCTGGGCGATGCCCAATTCTTGAGACCGCCGTGGAATTGACTGTTTTGTATCGTTTGCTACGGACACCTGAACAGCAGCGATATTTTCGACACTTCGACCAACCCGTTATCTCACTGGCACAGCAACATCACACAACGAATATGTAGTCTCAAATTTTTGCACTAAACTTGTTATTGTCTGTCTACAAGGGCGAGAATTACGACCGAAAATTGCAGTTAACGCTCTTTAAGTTGCGATCACCGACTCCGAATTTCGGTAGTAAATTTTTATAATTTGCAGACATTGTTCGTTCGTGTATTTTACCATGATGAAAATATTGTTGTTTACTGAATAAATTGACAGTGACAATTCGATGATTACTGAAAGGTTGCGTTCAGAAATTTAATTCAAAGTTGTCAAGTCCCCATTGGAAAACCCTTTATTATGGCTTTATTACTAAGAGCAAACATTCCCATCAATTATGGAACTTAACGTCTTGTTAATTGACATCTTACTGTCAATTTAATTTTCCAAGACCTTGTTCATGGTTTCGGGCTGTAGCTTTCGTGGATGATATTGGACTTAAGTGCTTGAATCGTTTCTGGATTGTTGGCATAACATCGGTTCTTCACGGTTCCCCACAAAAAAAAAAAGTCCAAAGAGGTCAAATCGCAGCTCCGAAGCGGCCAATTGACATTGCCAAGACGGCTGATAACACGATTTGGGACTTTAGTGCGCAAAAGATCGATTGTGGCATGGGCTGTGTGGCATGGCGCGCCATCCTGCATGAATCAGAGGTCGTCTAAATTCATGTTTCCAATTTCAGAAAAAAACTCGGTTAACATGGCTCTGTTATGCCCACAGTTGACCGAAGCGTTGTTTTTTCGGCCTCATATTCGAAGAAAAATGGTCCAATGATCACTCCACACCACCACTTCATAATCTGCACCAAACTGTAACTCTCTGTGGATGCTTCGGCGTCTCGACAATAACGTGCGGGTTTTTCGAGCCCCAGTTGCGGCAATTTTGTTTGTTAACTGTGTATTCGCCCAGATGAAAATGCGCCTCATCAGAAAATATAATTTTTTGCCCAAAATCATTGTCCAATTCAAGCTGCTTGTGAAGCGGTCAACGAGACAGTCTCTCTAGTCTGCTGTATGATTTGCTCTATACAGCGCCGTTGTGGCCTACATTCATGTCTTCATGTTGCCTTTATTGTCTTCATGTTGTCTTGTTGTCAACTTACTTGGCCTAAAGCTCAAATTTCTTTCAATATATTTTATAGAACTTTGTAAATTTTTTTACATGCTTTAAAAAATACAACTTCGACCCCATCGAAACCTATCTAGAAGATAAAAAGTCTGCCGCTCAGGGTCTCAAAAGTTAAAGAGACCCTTTGAATAAAATTTCTTCAAATATATTTTTTTCAATTCGTAGTCAATACATCGGGGCCTTTAAATGATTCTTCCGAAGGTCCTTTTTGACCGTGTAAAAAAATAAGCGAGAACTGGAGTTTTATTCCGAACTGGAACGGCTAATGTACATGTTCTCAAGCAGCTTTACTACTCTCTACTCTAATGACATTATTCACTCTCTGCAGCTTGCCAGTATTTGGAAGCAAGTGACGGCCGACTAAAAAAAGTAAAATTTTTATGTTAGCTGGGATTCGAACCTCGAACCTTGTTGCTCGTAATGATACACGATAAACTAATTAATTGAGTAAAAGTTTGAAACAAAATCATCTTAGATTTTAAGTTCCTTGTGGTCAACGGATTAGACAGAAGTTCTAAGTTAATAGCAACATAGGGAAGTCTTTCTTTGGTTGGCCTTTGTGGTTGCAACTGAGGTCGGTATTAACGCAAAAATAATATATTCAAGATTACGCCATGCGCATGATCGACACATTGTCAACATCAGCTGTTTTTTCACTGAGGAAAACGTTAACAAACAGAACAGAACAGAACTGAAAAATAAATCGCACAGAACTATTTCGCACTATTTTTTGTCTCTTTCTTGCACCAACAGAAAATCAGTGAGAAAAACAGAAAAAGTGTCTATTCCTATCAACGTCACGAAAGAACTAACATCTTGCGCAGAACGGTTCAACTTTTTCTGCCTCTATTGGCGTTATCTGATGTCTATTATTTTTGGTATTAACGGTAATCAGAAGAAGCGTGTTTCACATCTCTATTGCATTGATTTCTGCTAAATTTCCGTGTGTAATCTTGCCATTCTGAACGGAAATATTTCTTGCGGTTCTCTGCAGTCTGTTAAGATTTTGAAATGCTTTATGACCGTTGATTAATATAGTCGGATTTACAAAAATGGCGTCATTTGATGTCATCAAGTTTCACATACATACATTTCTACTGTTGTTGTTTTTGAGTATGGTTTCTAATTTCTTTCTATGTTGATTTGTGGTCCAATGCAATAGTTCCTTGTTAAATTATTCTTGGCTACTGTAATCTATCTAGATGCTGCCTGTAATTTCTACAGATAACTCCGGATCACTAAAGAAATATCCTTAAAGTGTTGTTTGAGTTGGTATTTTCAAAATCAGGGGCCGAATCGCGATTAATTTCGCGATTAATTTCGTATCTCATGAGATTCTCATACGATTAATTTTTTCTCATACGAAAGCCGTTACGTTCACGGATGCGGCGATTCGGCCCCAGGTCTTTCTGAGTCTCTCCCGAGTCAGTCCAATTTTAAATAAAATTGAGCAAAAATGAAAAAAGTATTTTTTATTTTTTTTTTTTTTGTAGGAAATACCTAATAGTTTTTGCTCAACATTCTCAGCTATTAAATTAAATTCATCAATAAAACGCATGTCATGCCTAAGCGAGCTAAGTTCAAATTTTTTAATTTTATTTCAAGACGAATAATCGCAAAAAACGCGAATTTAAACGTGTGCGTTACATAAATTAAGAGTTTTTCGAACTTGGCAACATTTTGCCCAACAAGTGTTGAATAGAAGTAGAAAAAGAGAGCGAGAGAGAGAAAATTAATTCAATATTCTGTGTGTGGTTTTCGGCAAATTAATGGAAATATGCGCGTCTCTATTTCAGTAAAATAAATGAAAATATTCAACGAGTGATTCGGAATCAACAATAATAAATCAAATTTTGTAACCTCAAAACACAAAAAAAAAAAACCAGTGTCGTGAATATTTCAATAAAATATACGAGCTAATATAAAATATTGGAAATAACAGTTAAAATATTAATACAACAGTTAGCTTTAAAGAATAGCTTAAAAATAACTGCACACCAAGCATACAATGGCCACAAATTCCTCACCCTCCGCCGCAAATGCCAACAACGCAACATCCAGCAGCAACAACAGCAGCAGCGAAGCGCCAAAAATCAGCAAATTCTTCAGCAGCAGCACCAACTATCAAAGCAAGATCCAACAACTGATCAGCTTCAGTTTTACATCGTCCAACTTCATCTTTATCACATGCATACTCAGCATCTCTAAGCTGTGCACCACAGCCGCCACCGACCCAGCACAAGCCGGCGCACCAACAGCATCATCTGCACCCAGCGCTGCTGGCGGCTTTCTTATGCCGAATATAAGTGGTTTTACGCTGTTGGAAAAGTTGAATTCATTTCGCGCAACTACACTGGGACCACCGCCGACGGAGACAAAATCAAAGTCATCTGCAGCTGCAGTGAATAGTGTTGGCAACATTGGTAGCGGCTCTTTTTTCGGCGGCAAAGGTTTAATTAATATGGATTTCAAGTATCTGAATGTTTCCGGCAAGATTGGCACATCATTGGGCATAGGTAAGTCTTGTTGTTGTTGTTGTTGTTGTTGTTGTTGTTGTTAGTGTATTTACTCGTGTTATGATATTTTAGGGATTTTTCCAGTAAATAAGCTTACCCTGCAAACGTAAAAGACTCTTTTTAGACTCATTAAAACTCTTAAAAGACTCTTTTTAGACTCATATAAGTAAGTTTTTATCTTCATAATGCGCTTAAAAAAGACTCTTTTATGAGAACATTTCTGTAGGTTATGGGCTTTAAAATATGATTCATAATAATGACTGCTTTATGTCTCATTTTGGACTCAAAATAAAGACTCTTTTAAGACTCATTTTTAGTACTCTTTTAAGACTCATTATAAAGACTCCTTAAAAACTCATAATAAATACTCTTTTAGAACTCACTCGAAATTAAGACTCATTTAGGACTCATATTTAATATACTTTTAAGACTCACAATAAAGACTCTTTAAATACTCATAACAAAGACTCTTTAAAACTCATAATAAATACTCTTTTAGAACTCATGTAAAGTAGTCTTTTGGACTCAAAATTCAATGCTCTTTTAAGACTCATAATAAAGACTCTTTAAATACTCATAATAAATACTCTTTTAGAACTCATATAAATTAGTCTTTTGGACTCAAAATTAAGGCTTTTTTTAATAGCCATATTTAATACTCTCTTAAGAATCATGTAATGGAATCTTTAAACACTCATAATAAAGACTCTTTCAGAACTCAGAAGTAACAATGATCCATAAGGTTGAAATATAAATATTTTTAGATTAAAATTTATTTAAAATATTTTATAATTGAAAAATGAAAAAAATGACAGAAATATTTTTTTAAACATTTCAAATAAAAAGTAATTGTAGAAAAATAGGGAGTTAAAAATTTCACTTTGCCATATTCGATTCGACTTCATGCGATTCTGCAAGCTCCTTAACTGCACACTGAACGACTGAAAGATAAATTATGACGTGTTAGAGCATTCTCTTCGGAAAAAATATTCACATTCTCACAAATTACGATAATTTAGGAGTCCTTTAATTGCGTACTCATGAGACATGTATAAAAATACTCTTTTTAGAGTCTTATTTCTGAGCATTTATCTTACAATCATATCAAAGGCTCATTTAGGAGTCTTTTTATTGCGTACTCATAAAACACGCATAAAAATACCCTTTTTAGAGTCTTATTTTTGAGCAATCATTTACAATCATTTCAAAGACTCCTAAAGGAGTCATAAAACGCGCATACAAAAATACTCTTTTAGACTCTTTTTAGAGTAATTTTTTTGAGGCACTCAGAAAATGTTTGCAGGGAATTGATAGATGCTATGGTACAACTCAAATGTTTATAATAGATGATGACCAAATAAGAAAAATAGGAAAATAAGTTTAAATCAAACAACAGTGTGCCTTGACAACAATGACCGCCTTGGCTTCGTTGATAGTATTTCAAGCGGTCGGTCCAATTTTTGATGAATCGGTCCAATATGTGCGGCGTTATTCCGGTAATAGCATCTCGAATGTTGGTGGTTGGCTTATTAGCTTAGACTAAGGACTTGATGTAGCCCCAGAGAAAATAATCGAGGGATGTCAAGTCGCTTAATTGCGGCGGCCAAGTGATTAACTCTCGCCTTGAGATGACCCAGTCACCAAATTTCTCCTTTACCAATTCGAGCTCTGCGTTGCTTGTATGGCATGTAGCGCTGTCTTGTTGGAACCACACCTCGGATATATCGATGTTGTCGAGTTCTGGCCACAGAAAGTCGGTAAACATAGCTCTATATTGAGAATCAATGACAGTAACGGTGTCTCCTTCCACATTTCGAAAGAAATAAGGTTCGATGATGCCACCATGCCATAAACCGCACCAAACAGTCAGCTTGTAATTCCTTATTATTGAAAAGCGGACACTTGCCGCATAGGCTTAATTCCACGTTGGTCGAGATTCATGAAATTGATGCCCAGGAGATAAATCTTCAGGACGTCTGTGTAATGCTAATAAATATACAATGTCCGTCATACCTCTCCTGGGCGTCACTTCCATGACACCAGACGCGACCAACGCCCTGTCATAGTAGTTTCAACACCGGTTACACACCATATTTAAGTGTATATTTAAATTAATAAATATACTATATGGATAGCAACCCATGCTGAAACGCAACAGTACCAATTGTGGATGATTAGTTGGGTCACCATCCACATTTATTGGTTTTGAGACCCATCTAACATTTCTGAGAATGTGGCAACATATGTAACATCTCGCAACTCCACGTCGATCACAGACCTGTTTGCGACATTAAACTACCAAAGCCAGCACGATACTCCCCGTAGGGCCAGCCCTGCGATAGTCTCCCCGGGCAACAGGGACTTACTTCGACCATCAACACATCTGTACGCACCAACACACACCGACACATCAGTACCGTCTTTCATGACTGTGATGGAAAAGCAACCACTATTGGACGTGCTACAGAGTAGACCACATCGCATCTGACTGTGTGTGACACATGGTCAACACTATTTTGCTCCTTTTCAAAACTGGTACTCCAAGGCTACTGAGATTAACTTTTCACCTCGGGGTGCCAAAATTTGACACTTCTTGTTCTCCTCCTTCTTTTCAAACTGGTACTCCGAGGCTACTGAGATATACTTTTCACCTCGGGGTACCCAAATTTGACACACCTTGTTCTCCAAAATTATGCACCGTTTAAAATGTGCCTTTTTTAAGCCATCTATAAGACTAATTAATGCCAATGTGCCGGTGGAATTGTTACAGTACGTCTGTCGAGCGTAACGACTATCCCCGTGCTAACAAATTTTTAGGATCATTGCTATTCCTTCGTTGATCAAGTTAAACGGTCCACCTACTCCCCTGATTGAGCGACCAACTCCAGGATCTGGGTAGTCCCTCTACATTTACATAGGATAGGGTCAACCCGTTGCCTGTAACCATCCTCCTTTATTCTGGCCTTGGACAGGCTGCTAGTGAGAACAGGCGGAGTTGCACCAAACAGTCAGTCTTCGTAGATGCGATGATGATTGGCAGAACATTTGTGAATTGTGGTTGCTCCAATAACGTTAATTTTGTTTGTTGACATAGTCCCTGGGTCAAAAAATGGGCCTCGTCCGAGAAGATGATTTTCTTTGCCGAAACTCGGATCTCCGGCCAACATTTTCAGCGCCAAATTAGTAAACTCACGGCGTTGTCTATGATCGTTCGGCTTCAATTCTTGCGTCAGCACAATCTTATACGAATATAGGCCCAAATCCAACCGCAAAATAAGCCTATTTGACGCTCTGGCGGTGACCAATTCAGCCGATCGGCGTCGAATCAACATTTCTGGGTCTTCTTCGGCACAGGCCGCTACAGTGGCTATATTCTCTTCACTTCGCACCAGTCTTTGCTTGGTTGGTGGTTTAAGGACCAAAAGAGTGTACTCATGAGCAAACTTTTCCACTGCGCGATAAATTGCCTGTGCACTGAAGCCACGATGATGACCAACCGTACAATGAAATTCATGAGCAGAGTATTTTTTTAATAATTTTCACACGTTTAGCAAGCCTGAAACAATGCCCGATGAAATGGCAAGTCCTACTGAATATTTTGACTGCTGAATGTCATTGGTAACTTTGACAGCAGCTGAAACATAACCATTAAAAAAACTATTACTGCTATCTGGTCATCCTAATTTATCGGAACTAAGACTTAATTTTAGAATTTTTTGCTTAATTATTTTGTTCGCAATTTTGTGAATTTGAGCCCATTTCTAGTCTACTAATACATATTCTATTTTAAGTTCCATGCATTTAAAAATAGCTGCCTTGCCTCGCTGCAATGCTACCCAGTGGGTATTTGGACACTGTACGCGCCTCTGCAATACTTCGGCAACATGTCTAGCACTGCTGCGTTTCTCCATTTCTGTCTTCTCAGCTTCTAATCTTCATGATCACACCACCTCTTCGCTCGTCTTATTGAATACACTCACCTGACAGCATTCCCCAAAATGAACACGTCTCTCCGTTTCGCTCTGCTAACATGTCTACCTCGTACTATTAATAGCCCATCATTCAACTAACCAGTCTTTGAAAAACAACAACTTTTCGCTCCCTCTCTCTTCCATCTTTCTCTCTCTCACTTTCTCTCTCTATGTTTCTCTCTTATTGTGCTTTGTATCGTTATTCGTCATTCGTCATTTGTAATTGCTTCATTTTGATTTTTCTTGTTTTTGTTTTGAACATTTCGTTCCGAATAGACTTTATGTCGTTTTTTATGTTTTTTTTTTACTTTTTGCTGACGTGTTGTAATTATTTTTATGCCGGCCGGCGTAAATCCAAGTTTATCGAGTGACTCTGTATATGTGCAAGACATAAATTATCACAACAACAACATGTTGCATCATGGAAACAGTGGAAACATGGAAACAATGGGCTGAAGCGCTTTTCTTGTGCATTAAATTTTTTATTGAAGTTAATTGGAGTTTACTCCTTAAGAATCGATTTCCATATACTTATAGCGCGCGGTATGAAAAATGTATGGAAAGTGAAATCAAGTGTTCACAAAAAGTGAAAGTGTTGTGACTTTAATTCGTTTCGTTCCACGGCAGCTGTTATTTGTGTTGGGGTGAGCAATTTGTGTTTTCCAAAAACGCCATCTATGTTTTGGTTAGTCAATTATTTACAAATTATTACAAACTGGTTTGTGAATTTGCTTAGATGACTAATCGATGTCCTTAAATGAACGAGAGGTTGTGGTGAATTTCTACTGAGTAGCGAGGTTCAGTTTGTGCCAAAAGGAAACTTTTCAGAGGTGGTAGGATGGAAAATAATGAGATAATTAAAAGTTGTCACATTTCTTAGTGTATTGTCTCAGTCGGCAATAACCGGAGATCTATGATTTTATGCATGTAGAACTTTATAGTACACTAAGGGAAATAACGCATATTAGCATTATCCACGCCTGAGTATAAATTTTATTTAAATATTTACGTGGATAAATCAAATGTTTTCCTTACAACTCGTTTTTTCCCCGTATTTGAATTTTATTTATACCACACATACACACATATTCCATACAAGCAAGCAGCAACAGCATCGCACACGTACACACATATTCCGACAAGCAGCAACAGCATCGCACTCTGTTCCTGCATTTTATTTCTTGCAGTTGCAACCTTAGTTCTCATAATTCTCATTTAGTTATTGTTGCAAGGAAAATACAGCCGCATGTTTGGCCAATTTTCTTTGTAAGTGCGATTGATGATCGCAAAGTAAGTAGGGTTTGAGTAACAACCGGACATTTTCTCACGAATGTCTTGCACCGGTTGTCATTTGCCTGCATATTTTTGGTATTTTATTTTTCAATTTTTGTTTCTCTAGTTTACTGTCAAAATAGTATAAATTAGAGAACAAAAAAAGAAAATAAAATATACTAACAAATGCCATTTGATGGACGCATCTCGTGGGAAACATTCTAATATATTTGTATTTAATTTTAATATTTTTATATAAATTTTCCTTAAATGCGATAGTTTTATTTTCAAATAGTAAATATTGGAAAGATATTTAAATATATTCGTGAATAATTTTAATATATTTTTTATTAATTTTATTTTAAATATTTTAATATTTTATTTTATTAAAAAAATATTTAAATAAATTTTAAATATTTACGTGGTCGATTTAAATAAATGCGTTATTGGTGCAAAAATGACTCGCTTTTTGGATAAATTAAAAAAGTTTTTGGATAAATTTAATATTTTTTTCCCTTAGTGTAGTATAAGTAGAATAGCTACTACAATTCCTGTCAATTGTAGAGCCGCCATCGTTTTTCTCAATCAAAATACATTGATTCATGTGTAAAGAAACCATTTTCCCCCTATAACCGGGCTGTTCGTTGAAATTTCACAAGGGAGTGAAAATGACAATTCACAAGGAGGAAAATTGAATGAAATTTTTTACAAATACAGTAAGACAGACTGTTTTCAACCTTTGTTGTACGTAGCCTTATCCAGGAATACAACTCAAGAAAGACTTCATATTGTATCTACTGATAAAGGTCAACGTTTTTACCATAGTAGTCGAGAAAACGAAACGTTGCTTCCATTACGAAAAAAATTTACTCGGCTTTCTACTGTCCATCATAAAACAATTCTTCGGATTATACTCGAAAAAAATTAGTAGGGGGAACCTGACAATCTTTTCCCTCAATTACCAAGGCACATGCTCGTAATCTCCATAGTAATAAAATACAGAAATGATACATATAAATGTTATCAGAGACTTTTAATGCTTATTGTACCTTGATGTTATCAGAAGGTGCTAGGGTAAAAACGGCGGGTTGGGTAGAACTTTCTATCTCAGTGTTTCCAGGTAGGTTTTGACCGGTATTGTGGTACATATAGTCGAGCTATTGCGCAATCAGTAGCGATCACTCGTAATGGTTTCTTAGGGTTTAAACAACTCATAATACACCACATTAAACTGATCCCACAAAATATAGAGCATGAGCTTGGGTATTCTGCTTTGCCGTCGATGTTGGTGCATGCCCGGACTTATCTAACGTTTTTTAACGCTTAAGGTTATTGTAGTGTATTAATTTTTTACCAGCCAACATACGATACGAAGCAAATAATGCCTTTTCTGCATTTTCAGTAGCTGTTCATACGTTTGATAGGTTGTTTCCGAAAGGGCTTGGTAGTTTAGACCATGGTTCCAACAGAGCATAAGCATCTATACGTATCCCATACGCTGTTTTTTGTGTTTTTAAAGTAAATAGTATAGTTAAATCCACGCAAATTCTTCTTTTTGAGCTATATTATTGAGCTTTACGACGAGGTTGGAATCAAACGACCACAATAATGCCATCTGTCGGGAAACAGTAAGAACTTATTTATGCACCCAAAAATAGAGTTATTTATATGCAGGAAATATTCCTGTTTGAATAGATAAAAAGGGACATTTTCCGGTTTTCGTATCAAGGTCGGTTCAAATAAACTCTTTGCCAAAATGCAAAAGAATTTGACTTGGGGAGTTTTTGATGATGCAATTACAATCCACGAAAATTAATCAAAAAACCAGAAGTTTTGCAGATAAGCTTTTATTCTAAATGAGCTTGATTCTAAATGAAGCCAGAGTGGGAAATTTGAAATTTATCTAAATCTAATGGAAACTCCGCCTACATACAAAGTGACGTCATCAAAATAGCAAAACTTTCATAAATTCCACAAGAATTAATATTCTTAGACTTATATGTTGAGTGGAGTTATATGTTGCATCAGCTTTGATATTTAAACGTGATATTTAAGTTTGGAATTTGTATAAACTAAATGAAAACCACGCCTATCCTCTTAATAAATTGACGTCATCGATATTATAAAACCTATACAACTTCCGATATTAATTTATATATAAATATATGACTATGGTCATATTTAAACTTCGGCCATAATAATAAAAATAAAAAAAATAATAAAAAATAAAACCCCACGCTTACTGCTTGAGGGGTGTATTAAGTATGTCACTTTGTATTTAACGCCCATAAGGAGGCGGGGTAGTTATAGAAAAGTATATATGCTTGATTAGTACATCTTTCTGAGCTGAATTAGCAATGACGTCCTTTATTTGTTTGAAATTTGTCTAAATCGGATGATTTACCTTCCTTCCATACAAAGTGACGTCATTAAAATAGTAAAATCACTACAAATTCCACAAAAATTAATCTAAACACCTAAAACCGTGCAAGCCGTGAGCTTTGGTTTCCAATACATAGTCAAAGTTTAAAATTTGTCAAATCAGATGAAAACCGCGCCTTCCTCCCATTCGAAGTGACATCATCAAAATAGTAAATCGTTTGTTATAAGTTCCAGCTGATTGGGAGATATCACACTCCGTGGTCTTAACTGAAATATTTCTATAAAAAATAAACGTGGGGGTTTAAAAACGTGAAAAGGGCATATTCATTTTTTCACTCCGTTTGTAACGTCCATAAGGAGGCGTGGTAGGTATAGAAAAGTATATATATTCTTGATCAGCATCACCACCCGAGTCGATTTAGCCATGTCTGTCTGTCTGTCTGACCGTCTGTCTGTGATCACGATTACAGCCGTAATTTTCAAGCTTTCATCACGATATTTAAGCTTGTATCTAAAAAATAAAGATTAAGTTCGAAAATGAGCCAATTCGGATGAGCGAAATCGGACTAGTAAGATTATTTCTTACTAGTTTTTACTAGAGATTGTTTCAGGTTATTTTTATTTCTCTTCTCTATTTTTAGTCATGAGGTTTTATTAGTTTTACGTTGCTATAAATGCGCATTAGACAGTACAAAAAAACATTACGCCGCACACTAATCTGAACAGCATCTAATTTGAAGTAATTTTAAAAGATAATTTAGAATTTTTTTTGACCGAACGTAGAGGTCGCGCAATTAAGTTTTTCTTCATATCTTCGGCATTTACAGTCCGATCCTAAATAGATATATATCAATATTTTTGTTTTGAGGTGTCCAACTTTTTTGCCCTAAAGGTCATTGGGGTCAAGCACACCATTCTAGTACTTACTCGCGAGATTACAGTTTCTACCATCCTAATGCACTATTTTAAGGTCATAAAATTAAAGCTTTAAACTTCCGAAAAAAGGATAATTGATATCCAAGTAGAACTATTTAAAAAGAAAATTTAATTTTTTTGCCGAACGTAGGATTTCTTATTTTAAATTTTTCGTCATATCTTTGGCGAATTATTTAAAAAATTATTTGTCTAGTAGGCTGTCACCTCTCTGCAGACAATGGTAAACCTGAGAGAGTAAAGCTCTCTTTCATGTAAAGCTCCTTGAAAACATGCACATTAACCGTTTAGAGCAGTGGTGCTCACTACATGGTTTTCCATAGCCCGCGAGCATTGTGTGTTGTTGAGCTTTTGCACACGAAGTAGCAATCGGCTCGCTGTGTTTGTACACTGCGTAAAATTTTGTTTTTTTCTACTGTGCTTCAAATTTTAAGTCAGTATGCTTTGAGCGTTGATGTGGTATGAAAGTTGCTCGATTTTTTATTTATGAATGTACGTCAATATTTTGCAATGTTTCAGAAAAAACATTTATACATTCTATTCTTCACTTTTATCTTTTTTTAATGTTTTCTATGTTAAAATAGTGAAAACAAACACAAAAATAAAAAAGAAATGATTATATTGAAAATCCAACACTCTACAAGATTTCCTTGCACCAAATGTTGTGAGAGCTTTTAACAACTTCTTGTTTCAGTGTAAAGCTGTGCACTCTGAAAGCTCTCTTTGTTGTTGTTTGAACAGTGCGTTGATCACCACTGGTTTAGAGTCGGCATAAAACTAGTAGGTTCAGTTCTCGATCATTTGTGTGCAAACATTTAATTACACTAACAATACAATTTGCTAAAAAGAAGGGAATTTCATGAGCTGACGTAGCTAATACACTTTTTTCGGTTTTTTATTTCGTTCATTTAAGTAAGAGTTTTCCAGAGAGTTTAATTTAAACATTGGAACAGGATAAAAAAATATCCAAGCAATTCATTGAGACTCCTTTACACTCAAGGGAAGAGATATGTTTAAAAAAAAAATGCAGTAAAAAATATATTTTCAGTGTACAAATCCATAAAATCCATTTGAATTTCATTCAAAATTTTTGTATGGCTTGCTTGTCTTTATGTGTTTCGATGAATACTTAAGTGACTGTCTGGAGCACAAATGTCAAACAATTTTAATGGTTGGTCTTTTATATAATTTAATTGTATATTTTTGCAAATTGGTATATAAATAAAATTCAAAATTAATTTGTTGCCTAACAAGTTTATGTCGCTTTATCTGCCTTAGAACTTCCTGTCTGCAAATGGGTTTTTGGATTTCTCATTATCAGCTGGATTAGTTTAATAGATTATAAAGGTAGTTAAACTTTCAAAAATTGATAGGTACTAAATCGGTCTGTGCACAATTATTTTCCTAATGATTAGTTTTGGGTTTTTTGTTCATATGTAAACTTTGCAAAATATATGGCTTTGAAAGTTTGATATAAGCTGAAAAGCGTTTAAAAACTTTTTTAATGCGCTCAGTGTGCTGATATAACAAAGAAAAATTGAGAGCAAAGCCAATAAAATCTAAAAAGCTTTGATCGAGAGCAGCGGGCATTGTTTTAAAATAATTTTGTGTGTAAATTTTATGCAAAATGTGAAAAATGCCAAAAATAATCCAGTTTTTTTCTTTAATTTGAAATAAAATTAGAAGTCAAAATACACGTCGACGTTTGTGATTGTTTGTTTCAGTGGCTAGACAAAATTTTACACACTACAATTAAGCAAAAGCTTAATGAAAGCACAGTTTTGTTGTGAATTTATTTTAATTTCAATTTTTTTAATTGAAATATATTTTAATATGTTCAAGAAACTAGAACAAAATATGCACAAAATATCTCGTTTAGCCTTCGTATACTCGCGTCAAATAGTGTAATTCGTATATCCGCGTACGATCTGTGAGACCGAGATTCCTAGGTCCAATTTAGCATGTTTTTAATAACATATCATTATTAGTTAATTACATAATATTGGCTAATAACAGTCTTTTAACGTCATTTGTTATGAAATAAATAAGTCAAACGTAAATCGTCGGTCTGAGAGACCAATGCGCGAGTATACGAAGGTTAGGTGACAAAATTAAAAAAAAACCGCTTTAAAACTTTTAAGCTTTCCCCCCAGCAGCTTAAAGATGTACTGCAACACTGCATCGCTGCATCAGTGCGTCATTGTATCTTCTAGATAACGTATAGTTCTCAACTGAATTTGCATAAACTTGTTTATTCGGTGTAACCAGAGCTTAGAGGGTGCTCTTTTTTTTCTTTCCTTAAAGTTTATCACTTTTTTTCTTTTTTTCTCTTTACCACCCTTTAACTTTATTGTTGCACGCTGCGTGCTAGATGAGGGCCACAGTTTTGAAACTTTTTTGTGTTGGTTTTACAAAAAAACAACCCACAAAAGCGAACAAATGGTGTTGAAACTTTTTAAGCTCTACAACAACGTGGCAACATGTTACACTCTGTAGCAACATCAACAACAACAGTAACAAAATCAAACTGCATTTCGCTTAATTTTCGCTTAGATTGGAATTTGGAAAAAAAAGTTTTGTTGAAAAAGTTGATGCTTTCATTTTTAACGAGCCGTCGTTGCTGTTGCAAAGAAAACTTTTACATGTTGCTCATATTTCCCACTTTTCCAACACTATCCCACTCTTGAGCCACGTAACTAATTTACAAAAAAAAAAAAACCAAAAAGTGTTGCAAAATTCAAAAATATAGTTATTTTAAAAAAAAAAAACAAAAAACTACTTAATTATAAAAGCTATCAAAAAGTTCATTGTTGCCGTTGGAATAGCTTAGATGAAATTATTTTCAACAAAGTTGAAAATAACATTTTCTTGATAAAAAGTTCAATTTAATACAACTATCTAGCTTTTATGTCTCCTTAGCTTTTATGAGATTAATAACGTTGGAAGTATAGGGTCAGTTCCAAAAGTACACACTTATTGAGAAAAAGTTCAACCTCATTGTGGAGTAAATAAATTATTTCTCACAGTTTCTAAAGTTTATTTCCGAAGTGCAAATTGAGAAATTGACTTCGGTTTTGTCCGATTGTCCTATAGAACGATTTATTCTCTAACATTACAAAGAGGAAAAGTCACTGAAAAGATATCAACTTCAGAATCATTTTCTTTTTCACGTTTATTGCGATATAAATAAGCATATCTTAGATTTAATTCTTTTACATAGTAAACATAGTAAAATGAACTTTAACCTTCCTTTAATGCATTTATAAATTTGAAGTCCACTCATTAGGAAACTTTTATCGACCCCGACTTCTTAATTAAAATGAAATGTTCGTACACTAAGGGAAAAAAAATATTAAATTTATCCAAAAACTTTTTTAATTTATTTAAAAAGCGAGTCATTTTTGCACCAATAACGCATTTACTTAAATCGACTACGTAAATATTTAAAATTTATTTAAATACTTTTTTAATTAAATAAAATATTAAAATATTTAAACAGAATTAATAAAAAATATATTAAAATTATGCACGAATATATTTTAATATCTTTCAAATATTTACTATTTGAAAATAAAACTATCGCATTTAAGGAAAATTTATATAAAAATATTGAAATTGAAAAACAATTTATTTGAATATTTCCCACGAGCTGCGTCCATATCAAACGCCATTTAGTGTTATATTTTATTTTCTTTTTGTGAAAATATGATTTGTAAGTCCGGTGGTGAGTACGATGCATGATGAAATCATGTAGAGTGAAGTGACATTCTTGAGAAAATAGCAAGTTGTCACTCCACCTTACATGAATTCATCATGCATCGCACTCACCACCGCACTCACAAATCATATTTGACAAATATCCATACTATATTACCCTTGAAACATTAACTAAATGAGAACTATAAGAAACCTGCAACTGCTGGTGCGAAGAAACTGCTTGAAGAAGCAGCTTGGCGGCTGCTTGGCAGCTGTATGGAATATGTGTGTCAGTGTGTGGCATAAATAAAATTTAAATACGGGAAAAAAACGAGTTGTAAGGAAAATATTTGATTTATTCACGTAAATATTTAAATGAAATATATACTCAGGCGTGGATAATGTTAATATGCGTTATTTCCCTTAGTGTAGAATTCACGTTCTAGGAAAAATTTAAAACAAAAAGAAGTTGGCTGTATCGTAGACGCACCCGTAGGTTTTTACGTGACAACGTATTTTCATCCTTGTTATTTTTCTTGTCACTATCCTTTCCTTTGGTCCCAAACTTCTCCTCTTCTTTATCCTTATTCTTATATTTATTATGATAACTGTAATACGTCTTGTCAAAACTCTTTATTTAAATGAAACATGCCCACGTAGTGGCCTGTATGGCCCGCGTGGCACTTCGCTTTTGTCTATCTTAATTTTGTCTTTGCGATGAGCAAAAATCATAGCACGCTTGCAAAAAACAACAACACAACCGCACTCGTTCAGTGTTCAGCATATTTTCCAGCGAACTTTACAAAAACAAGTGCATGCAAACCCAAAATAAAAATACGCACACTCGATGCTTTTAAATAATGTCAAAATTCCTGATCTTATCCTTGTTCGAATTCCTTTCTTAATCATTGTTCCACTTTTTTTCCAATCTTTATCTTAAGTCTTGTCCTTAAAGTTACCGAATCCGTTTTCTATTCCTTGTCCCATTTCTTGTCCTTATGGCTAAATCGCAATACTGCGTTAGGTCGGTCGTGCGTTGACAGCTCGAGTAGAAACTCACGTGTTCTTATGCAGCGGTTCGCAATTCGGCCTCAAACTTTGATCGTACTTTGATCGTGAATATCATACGAAGGGGTAAATACGACCAAAGTACGATCTAACGAGATGAGTTGAGAAAATTTCTACTCGGTCGTGCGTTTGACATTTCTTGCTATAGCAGAGTTGAATTTTCGTTGAATGAGCTTAGTATGTGGGTGTTTTATAGTTTCACTGGCAAAGATAGATTTTCATGGGATTTCGTTTATCATCGTTGAAATTTATGATTTACATACTGTTTTTTTATAACTCATGCTGTTAAAGCAATACTTATTGCCATACTTTTCACGAACCGCCTTATGCGCGATATATTAAAGGCATTTATATAGAAAATTGCGGGATTGAGAATTGTGGGGAAAATAACTTTTGTGGGATCTCTTACATGGCTGGTTTAATTGGAATCATCTAAGTGGCAGACGCACGACCTACTAACGCAATATTGAGAGTGCAAAATTCGAAGGTCGTGCGTTCTGACAGCTTATCTCGCAAAGTTTTTGAAACGTCGATATAAAGTACGATCGGCGCACGACCGACCTAACGCAGTATTGCGATTTCAGCATTATGCTTTTCCAATCTTGTCCTAAATATTTTTTTAGGTGCGTTGAAATCCTTGCCTCTAACCTGACCTTTGTCTTTTCAGAATCCTTATGTAAAATTTTGCCCTAATTCTTGTCCAATGCCATGCTCTAATCCTTGTCCAAATCTTAATCCTATTTATGGTCTTATTCTATGCCCTTGTCCCTATTTTTAATCTTTATTTAAATCCTTATTCAAATCGTTGTCCTAATACTTATTTAAATTTTATTTAATTTTTATTTTTTTTAATTTTTAATTTCTTATTTTTGCTTTTGCTATTGCATTTGGAGCAATTAGGTAATTTTAAGAGGTTCGCTGAAAAGCCTCATAGCGCCATTAATTTTATATTTTAATTTAACCATATGACCGAAAACCTCAGCTTTACTGGCGTTTCATTAAATTTACCGTAGCACAAAAAGTCACCCGGGATATAATTCCATGCAACGTTTTTCATTGTTGTTACATTTGCATTAACTGGTTGTTTACGTTAGGGGTGGGCACAATTCTTGCACGTGCTGCGACTGCGTGAAAGCAGCGTGCAAAATCAATTGCAGAATGAATTTGGGGGTGAATCGGATTGTGGAATGGAAAATCCTCTCACAATATGCAATCACAAGAGCGCACTTGAGATTGCGTTAGTGCAGAAAAATATGTATTCATCTCACGTACAGAACGATCAAAGCTTCAAGCGAACGTCAAGCAGGTAAAATCTGCGCTGGCCTGTTCCTTGAATATATGACGAAAAATTGTACACTGTACAAAATTTCATGCATGCAAAATGTTTGATGCTTCTGCATCAAACTGTATAATTTTTTTATTGCAGTAGTTTTTTCTTTATAATTTTTTTTTTCAAAATACGACTATTTATAAATCATCGACCCTGAAGTCAGATTTAATTTTTTTTTATTTTTTTGTTAAAATCATTCAAGATAACAATTTTTTAGTTTCAAAAAATCAAATCTAACATTGTATCAAGGTATATTCAACAAGGTGGTGTTAGTTGTTGAAATTCTCTCTTGTGGTGGGTACAGCACCTGGCAAAATCGGCTGCTTACGAATAAAAGCAAACAGCTTTCTATTCGCTGTTTTTTTTTTTTCTTTTTTATATTCTTTTTGTGTTTGACAGCTGCTGTACCCACCTCTCCGACACGAAACTACCTTATTAAATATGCTTTGTATTGTATGACATTTTTTTGTTTTTATTTATTTTCATTTATCATTTTCCCATGAACCCATCGCCAACCCATTATAAAATTTTGTGCACTTTTAGCCGAGATATACAAACCAAAATTTAAAATGGATTGTTTTCAGCTTTTTACATGTCTGTTTGCTTATCTGTATTTCACTTTATCCATCTGTCAGTGTGTTTAATTTTTATAATCCGTCCACTACACATTTATTTCATTTCGCAGTATAAATCAGAGCAAAGAAAAAATCTCTAATACCTATAAAATTTCTGCAAAAACCACTTTAGCACTACTCTGTTTTCAGTGTGCTTCATAGAAACCGTAAGAGCGAGAGCATGCTGTTGCGAAAAGTAAGTGTTGCATATTTAGCATATTTAGAGGATTGCTTATTAAAAGGGAGTTTTTGTTTTTAATTACTACCAGCAGCTATAAAATCACTTTGCAAAAACAACTTCTTGGCCTATTTATAAGAGTTTCGCAAGAGCATGCAACCATTATTATTCTACATCTGCCTCCTAACATATTTTTAACTAATATTTTTTTAGAACTGAATCACCATAATAAATTTATACTTTTATTTTGCGCATTATTACTTAAAAGCAAGTGTTGGATACAAAACGTTATCGAGATATAAACATGATTAAATTCAAAATATTAAATAGTAAAATTATAAAACACCCTTTTTTTATATAAATGGCATGCAACATTGATTATGAACTGCTCTGAGCGCAATGAGCACAATTCTATATAAAAATCTATATTACGCTCTTCTTACGCTCTATCTCATTATATTTGTGCATGTCCCTCGTTTCCTTTACCATCGAATTTATGAAGCAATGATGTCGCCCATGAAGCAAGCAGCGTGCAACCAAAATACACGTACGGGCAAAATGCCCATACGTGTAACTTTGACCACCCCTAGTCTACGTGATGTGATAATGCCAAAAATGTTTTATTTTCATTATGAGGTCACAGAACCGATCTTTGCGGACGTAAAATAAAATTTACTTGATCACCTCTACAGGGCGAGTAATTAATTTATGCAACAATATTGCATTTGTGTTGCATAAGCTGCTATCTACCCAACCTGACGACATTATCATTTATTTTTTTATTTTTATCGTAAAGCCAAGTATAAATCCTTCATTTTTTTCCTAACATTTACCGTGGCGAATATTCTCAACGAGTAATAATTCCATGCAACACCGATGCATAATTGATCCATTTTCGATCTTGTAGCGGCGCTATCCGCGGCCGCATGAGTTCATGATTTTTTCGTTTATTTTTGTCATGAAGGCTCAGACCTAATCTTTACTTGTATGTTATTATTTTTATCGTAACACTTATAGATAGCGCTTTATAATTGCATGTAACAAACTTGAAGTTTCGTAGCTCAGACAACTCCTTCCGCGTCCCTATGACGTCTTTAATTTTTTTTTTCGATATTTTTGTCATAAAGCCAAAAAAAGGACCTTTATATTTGTCCTATTATTATGTTTATGATTATATCTTTCCTCATTGAGAAAGAATTCCATGCAACATCGATGCTTTTTCGAAAAAAGCCTTTTTCAACTTTTTGGAAACTTGCGCGGTAAAATGCAAATATTTGAGTTGTCACGTCAATATATTTAATATTTTCAAAATGAATTTCATAATACAAAGTTTCCAAAAATACAAAGTTGAGTCCAGGGTTATCCATTTGGATAAGGGTTATTTATTTTAAAGTAACAAAGTAAAATTTAAAAAAAACACTCTTAAAATGGAGATTTCAATAAAAATTTTATTTCGTTATAATGTTTGGACTTTGCCAATAGAGTGGAATACCGTTCAAATAAATATCATTCAAAAGTCCTCTACGGGAATTTTTTTAGGACTCAATCTTTTTCAATTCAAAAGTCCTCGATGGAAGATTTTGTAGAACTCAATCCTTTTGAGGTAATTTTCGTTGATTTTTCTGCAGAACTCGGGAACTAGCACGGCCATGACTTGACGAATGTTGGTTTTTAATTGCTTAAGATTTTTAGGTTTATTTACCTTGAAAACGATATTTTGCGTAGCCCCAGAAAACGTCCAAAGGCGTCAAATAGCACGATAACGTAGGTCAATTGACACCGAAAAATCTCGAAATAAGTCGTCCTGGAGATTTCTGTTGCAATAAAGCTATAATTGGTGCTGTTGTGTGAGTTGTGGCCCTATTTTGTTGAAACTACATATTGTCCAAATCCATATCTGCAATATCAAGACAAAAAAAAAAAAAAAAAATTGGTAAACATATCGTCATAGGTTTAAAAATGGACTGTAACTGTTACTCCTTGATCGTTTTCAAAAATATACGGACAAATGACATCACCAGGCCATAATGCACACCATACATTTTCTTTTTGCGGATGCAATGGCTACTCTACAATTACCTGGTGATATTCAAAGCCACATATACGCCTATTTTGCTTATTCACGTATCCACCTAGCGCGAAATGGGCCTTATTGTTGGAGAAAATTTGCTTCGAAAAATCAGATTTTAACACAAATCTACGATCAAACCATTTTAACGCGGTGTTCGGTGGTTTACAAACGTTACTTTTTGTAAAATTGCAAACCTCTATCTACACCATCCAAACTGGTTTGAACATTTGGACTTTATTGCCAGCTGGCAAATGCCAGGGCTGCACTATCCGAAACTCGAAATGGATATGTTTGCGAGTATCAAACAGAGTTCTTTTGTCCATTTAAAATTGTCATACAAATAAAAATTTGCAAAGATATCCTAGGTTATTTTGACTCTTCTTTTGTTTCCAAACTTCTAAGGCAATATTTATTCAAATATTATTTAATATTAACCCAAGTGAAATATTTTTTGTTCAATTAAACAAATATCTTTATCTCAAGTTTTTTGTTCAGTGTAACAAAAGAGATCTCTCTGCAGCAAAGATGATAAAAAAATTGATTAAACCATGAATTGTGACATTTTCTCTATACTGGGTGTTCAAGATGCTGCCGGTCGCCAAGTGACGGCACCACCACTCTTCAAATGCATGAGATTTTTGACGGGTGGCAACCTTAACATGAATACACCATAAATGTCAGATCGATCTGTCAATGAATAGTGACGTTAAGTGTTCTAAATAAAACAAATTTTGTTATTGTTATAAAAATGGATGAAGAAGAATTTCGTGCCTTGATTAAGCATTACTTTTTGCGTAACAAAAGTGCGAAAGGAACAAAAGAAAAGCTCGATAAATATTATGATGAATCTGCTCCGTCGTATTCAATCGTAAAATATTGGATTTCAGAGTTCAAAAGAGGTCGAATCAGCACAAAAGATATACTCGTCGGGAAAGCAACAAAAACAGTGACCATATCAGAATGTATTGGAAAAATCCACGATTTCGTATTGGACAATCCGAAAGTGAAAGTGCGTGAGATTAAATTTTACATGAACAATTTGGTATGAGAAGGCTGACTGACTGCAAGATGGGGGGACTTCCCAACAATGTTTGGACATGCTTAAACAAAATTCGACTGACTTTTTGCATAAAATAGTGTCTATGGGTGAAACATGGATCCACCACTATAGACCAGAATTGAAGGAATCAGCAAAATAGATCAGCACCAAAGCGAGCGAAGACTTAACAAACGGCCGAAAAGGTGGTGTTGGTGTCTAATTTTTGGGATTCAAGTTGCATTTTGTTCAATTTTGTCAAGTTGCTATTTGAGAAAATAATCAATAGCGACCATTATTGTAATTTATTGGACCGACTGAAGAACGAAATCGCAAACAAACGGCCCCATTTATCTAAACAAAAAAATCATCTTTTTGCAAGACAATGCCGCAGACCCATAAATTGAGAAGTTAGGGATTAATATGTTCCACAAAAATATTCCTCGTAGTATTTTACATAAATTCTCAGAACACATACTATACCCAAAATGTAAGGATAACATGATTTCGTATGCCGATTCACTTTAAGAATGTTCAAAAAGGGGGAAACTTTAATCTCCCCTAAAATGAGACTCATACGTAAACTTTCAAAACGCCGATACACGTATAATTTTTGTTTGTCCCCTCTACCAAAACGATTGTCGGAACCTTGTTATTTTGGAAAAAATTTGATTTTGTTGTTCAGTGATATCTGTTCCCAAACTTAGAAAGGTTGCTCCAGGGAAGGAGTTTTGCGACGAATCAACAGGTCGAATTGAAAACTGAAGCATATTTCGGAGATCTTGAGAAATCTTACTATTCAAAGAGCATCGCAACGTAAGAAAATTGTTGGAATAAGTGTTTCGAGTTGTTAGGGGACTATGTGGAAGAATAGACAATAATTTTGGCAAAAATCGTGTGTTTTATCTGTTAGGCCGGAAGCATCTTGAATGTCCTATAAATATGAAGATAATAACATTTTTTTTTCTATACTTAATTAATTTTTGAAGTTTTCATTTATTTGAAGTTTCCGTTCTATCATTTTTGCCTGTGCTTCCTGCCCAACACATTGTCTTGACAAATAATCCGCTCACGTAAGATACATCAACATTTTGAACTCGTCAAGTAGATTTGTCTTGTTTCAATCTTTTTACGCTCTTATACACGCTCCCTATACACACGCCCCCCCTGCCGGTAGTTTAAAAGACGTCACACACTTTCTTAACTTGCTTCGAGAATAAATGCTGAAGATGAAGTTTGTTTCTAAGGGACTCAATTTACCGTTAAAAGCTCAACAATGTTCTTTTGGTCTTGTACACTGGCAACCAACAGTTCTGTGCCCTTCCACGCTTTACACATTTAAGTGACAGTGTTGTTGTTTTTGCACCCCACACCACCCACTCCTAGTTGGTCTACTGCACTTGTTATACTTGGGTAAAAAAAAACCTCTACTTCTACGCTTACTTTGCTTGACAACAATTTATCCTGCAGGGACATTTGCTGTTGTTTCTCAAACATCAGCACCTGCATGTCATGCTGAAGCTTTGTTCTGTTCTGTCCGTCCCTCAGTGCGGCTGCGGAAAATGCAATTTTATACTTATCAAACTTTATGCGCGCTGCTAGTTAACGTAACGTAGTTTGTACGATGTAGTTTGTAGTCCCAACCAGTACGACATTGTTTTATGTCAGCGTATCTATTGTACTAGTTGTTGTTGTTGTATGTCGTTTTCTGTTTTTCTAATGCGGATTTACGCATTACCCTGATATTGTTTTACTTGTCGCCGGGGGTTCCCTAAAATACAGCTGTTCTAATAGCTTAGTCAAAAATATTGAGCGAAAAGTTGTCAAACTTTCAAATCTTAGTGTTGAAAATTCGACATAGCTGGAAGGTTGAAGTAAATCCATCCATCATGGTTGCTACACAATCACTTAGTGGACGGACGTAGAACGTATCATAATAATTTCATCATGATGAAAAATCATAAAGAATAAAATATGGCGCAATGAAATCAACTTGAAATTATTTCGCCCGAACATTCAAACAGCTAAGGGAAAAAAGATGAACTGAAGTGGCAAGGAGTGTTGAAATTGTTAAGGGTGCAAGTTGTGAAGATTAGCCCAGAGATGTCAATCAAAAACTCTGACACATTTGCTGTCAGCACTTGTTATAAGCTGCAAAAAATGAAAGTGTGACCCTCAAATAGAATGGGTTTTATTTTTGCTTTTTAATTTTAAAACAGAGTGCTAATAATTTTGAAGTGGCGGGGTATCCTTGAAGCTGTACTAAGTTTCGATCCATTTGTATGGGTTTAAAATTAATTGGCAACTGCCCAGGGTTGTCGGGTATCCTGAATGCTCAGAGTAGGCACTGCGACTAAAGTAGATCTATATGACAAATACCTGATTAGAACAGAACTTCCCCTTACTCCCTAATAGAGAAGAGAGTCATTTCATCTCGAATAGGAGTCAAAAAGGGTATTCTTTAGTCACATAAAATTACCTGTTCTAATTCATTGTTCTCAAGACAAAAACTGCATTCTACAGATGGGTATAAAAACTTTTAGGGTATTATTACCCAATAGAACCCCTCAGATCATCTCACGACAGCGAACACCATTCACAGTAACTGCCTGACCGGCCTCATTTTGGAAAAAATACGGCCCGATGATGACGCCAGCCCATAAACCGCACCAAACAGTCACTCTTTGTGGGTACATTGGTTTTTCAACAATCACTCTTGGATTATCATTCGCCAAAATGCGGCAATTCTGCTTATTGACGAATCCACTGAGGTGAAAATGAGCCTCATCACTGAAGATGATTTTCTTCGAAAATTTATCATCCACTGTTGCCATTTCTTGCCACCACTTCAACGCGTTGCTCGATTGTGTATCCTTCCATGGTTCAAATTGAGTTAGTCTGAAATTGAGAAATGTCAAATGAAATGCAGAAAAAACTTGACGTTTAGGTAAGGTTCACATTCAACATTGGCCCTTAAAATTTAACCACCCTTTATGTGACGTAAGTTCCACTCTTTTTACCTGACAACGTTACGACCTGCCTTGCATATTTTTAAAAAATTTAAAAAGAGCATCTTCTCAAAATGCATCGGCGTTGCATGAAACTGTTACTCGCTGTTAATGTTAACTTCAAGATATGGAGTTTGCTGCTTACAAAACGAAACTGCAAATTCGTTTCATGGCGTTATTACTCGTTGCGTACAGGTTTTACGGAGAAAATATCGGTCGTGGCTGAGTGCGTTCAAAAGTCTGTGAAAAAGTCGATGTCAGCTTGAGACCAGGTTCGAAATCCAGCTTTTCTTTTTTTTTTAAGTTCTAAGTCCTCATGACAAAACTAGGTAAAAACTTTAGGACAGAGTGACTCAAAAATATGAAATGCAACAATTATGCATCGGCGTTGCATGGAATTATTACTCGGTGAATATATGCGCCTCGGTTAATGTTATGGAAAGAAATAAAAGATATGTTCTTGGCCTTACCACAATAATAAAAAAAAATAAATTATGATGTCATCGGCTCAAGGAGTTCGCATTTGCATGCAATGATTACTCGGTCAGTATAGGGGCCAGGTGAGGTCTTCGACCTCATAACGAAAATAAAAATAATTTTTTAGCTGGATATTTTGGCCGTTTAATGAACGGACAATGCAACAAAAATTGAAGTTCAAACAGGTTTTCGATCACTTGAAAAAAAATTATTGCGTCATGAGGTCCCTCAGCGGGATTCGTCAACGTTGATGACATACATCAACGTTGCATGGATTCGTTAAATAGCGAAAATGCAAAAAAAGCAAAGCAAAAGTAAAAGCAAAAGCAAAAGCAAAAGCAAAAGCAAAAGCAAAAGGAAAAGCAAAAGCAAAAGCAAAAGCAAAAGCAAAAGCAAAAGCAAAAGCAAAAGCAAAAGCAAAAGGAAAAGCAAAGGCAAAAGCAAAAGCAGAAGCAGAAGCAGAAGCAGAAGCAAAAGCGAAAGCAAAAGCAAAAGCAAAAGCAAAAGCAAAAGCAAAAGCAAAAGCAAAAGCAAAAGCAAAAGCAAAAGCAAAAGCAAAAGCAAAAGCAAAAGCAAAAGCAAAAGCAAAAGCAAAAGCAAAAGCAAAAGCAAAAGCAAAAGCAAAAGCAAAAGCAAAAGCAAAAGCAAAAGCAAAAGCAAAAGCAAAAGCAAAAGCAAAAGCAAAAGCAAAAGCAAAAGCAAAAGCAAAAGCAAAAGCAAAAGCAAAAGCAAAAGCAAAAGCAAAGGCAAAAGCAAAAGCAAAAGCAAAAGCAAAAGCAAAAGCAAAAGCAAAAGCAAAAGCAAAAGCAAAAGCAAAAGCAAAAGCAAAATCAAAATCAAAAGCAAAAGCAAAAGCAAAAGCAAAAGCAAAAGCAAAAGCAAAAGCAAAAGCAAAATAAAAAGCAAAAGCAAAAGCAAAAGCAAAAGCAAAAGCAAAAGCAAAGGCAAAAGCAAAAGCAAAAGCAAAAGCAAAAGCAAAAGCAAAAGCAAAAGCAAAAGCAAAAGCAAAAGCAAAAACAAAAGCAAAAGAAAAAGCAAAAGAAAAAGCAAAAGCAAAAGCAACAGAAAAAGCAAAAGCAAAAGTAAAAGCAAAAGAAAAAGCAAAAGCAAAAGCAAAAGCAAAAGCAAAAGCAAAAGCAAAAGCAAAAGCAAAAGCAAAAGCAAAAGCAAAAGCAAAAGCAAAGAATAGCAAAAGCAAAAGCAAAAATGCAAAAGCAAGGCAAAGGCAATTTTTTGCACAGTCACAAAAAGCTTTTTATCTTTGAAGCAGATACATCAAATTCGATGATTCTTTTGCTTACACTCTATTAACTTTTTCAGCGAACAATTGCAAAGTTGGTCTACCAGATGTTTTGAGGGTCTAAAGCAGTGATGCTTACAACATGGTTTCCCATAGCCCGCGGGCATCGTGTGTTGTTGAGCTTTTGCACACGAAGCAGCAAGCCATGGACCAACAAGACAAGATCAAGCAATCAGCAGTGCGAGAAAAAAGCATTTTTTTGTGCCACGTCATCGGTCACAAACGGGTATGGGTACGGGTACCACTACATTTAAAGCTTCTGTGTTGTTTCTGTGCTTGACTTTTGTCTTTGCTTTGTTGTTGCATTCTGTGTTGCTACACAAGCCTTTGCTCTCAAGTTTTGCTCTCAACGCTCCCAGAGCGCTCTCTGCCCATAGCTGGTCACAAAACATTGCATGCAAAACATGTGAAAACTTAAATAAAAGTGGAAAATTATCAAATTAATAAGTTTAATTCTCGAAAAAAGTGTTTGGATACTTTGTTTGTTTATATTTTCATGCAGTAACGAAATTTTAAGTATTTTTTTTTTTGTTGTTGCAATTATTGCACGTCGCTACAGCACACTTCATTTTTATAAAAAACACAAAAAATTACTGAATTATAAACACTAATAATTCTTTAAAACTTCAACAAATAATTTTTCACACATAATCGATACACGTAAACAAAACAATTTGTGACCGATGACGTCAGACCTACCAGCTTTGTTTTGTTTACAATATGGCGGCTCTTTTCTTTGCATGATCTTTATTTCTTGGTTCATGGCAGCAATCGACTCGCTGTGTTCGTACACAGCGTAAAAGTTAGTTTTTTCTACTGTCCTTTAAATTTAAAGTTAGTATGCTTTGAGCGTTCATGCGATGGGAGTGTCGCTCGCTGATTTTGTTTTTATGAATGTACCTAAATATTTTGCAATGTTTCAGGAAAAACATTAACACACTCTATTCATCACTTTATCTTTTGACGTGACGAAGTTACGTTCTACTCCTCTAGTTTCCAAAAAAGTTAAAAAATGAATTTTTTAAAAATTCATCTGCGTTTCATTAAATTGTTACTCGCTGGGTATAAGAGCTATGATTAAAAAAATAGTATGACCATAAAGGTGAATTCTTTGAATATATTAAAAAAACAAAAAAAAAATTTAATACGGCATAGGGACGTAGTGGGAGCTGCGTAAGCAACGCAACTGAAAATTTGTTACATGGAATTATTACTCGCTGAGTATTAGTGCTAGGATTAAAAATACGATACGCCAATAAAGGCCTACTGGAAGCCCTCACAACAAAATTAGACAAAAAATTTCTGACATCATGGGGACGCTGAGAGAGCCGCTCAAAGATCGATAACGCAACATTCATGCAGCGGCGTTGCATTGAATTTTTACTCAATGAGTATATAACCTACGATAAAAGTTTAAAAAGGAAAATAAAGTTTTTATACATGGCTTTACGACAAAAATAAAAAAAAATTCCGGCGTTGTCAGGTCGTGAATGTAGCAGCTTATGTAACAGAAATGTAATATCGTTGCATGGAATTATTACTCACTCAGGAGGAGTGCTACAGTAAATTTTGTTTTACGACAGCAGGGATGTGTTATTACGCTTCACAACTAAATTACAAAAAAAATCAAGTTGTTATGATTTCAGGGATGCAATCACGTAATGCAGTAAAAATGCTACAGCCATGAAAAAACGTTGCATGGATTTTTAACTCTGTGACTACTGAAGCAACAGTAAATTTTAAGGAACGAAAACAGAGGTGAGGTCTTCGGGCATATGACAAAAATAAAAAAAAAATTTTACGGCGTGTCAAAAACCCTCAGGGAACCGCCTAATGTGACGCATATGCATGACTTTTGCTGGATTAATTGAAATTAGAGCACAACCAATGGGGAAGCAAAAAAAGAGCTAAACGAAAAGCACCAACTCCAAATCCAACAACAACACCAACACCAACACCAACACCAACACCAACACCAACACCAACACCAACATCAACATCAACATCAACATCAATATCAACATCAACATCAACATCAACATCAACATCAACATCACCATCAACATCAACATCAACATCAACATCAACATCAACATCAACATCAACATCACCATCAACATCAACATCAACATCAACATCAACATCAACATCAACATCAACATCAACATCAACATCACCATCAACAACAACAACAACAACAACAACACCAACAACAACAACAGCAACAACATCAATATCATCATCATCATCAACATCAATATTAACATTAACATTAACATCAACATCAACATCATCAACATCAACATCAACATCATCAACATCAACATCAACATCAACAGCAACATCAACATCAACATCAACATCAACATCAACATTAACATCAACATCAACATCAACAGCAACATCAACATCAACATCAACATCAACATCAACATCAACATCAACATCAACATCAACATCAACATCAACATCAACATCAACATCAACATCAACACCAACACCAACACCAACACCAA
>OX030949.1:150339743-150462243 GCA_943735915.1 Pherbina coryleti | reverse complement strand
TAAGGGTGTCAAAATAGGATTAGCAGCGAATTAATGCGGGCAACAGTGGTGGTCAGCTTTGTTGTTTTTTTTTATTTTTTTTCTGTCATAAATACTCATGAAGAGGCAATGATGTGTGTGCAGGCAGGGTGGGGGGAAGTATAGACGTGACTGTTAACATAACAGCTACTTTGGACAGCAGTGAGCAAAGCATATTGATGGGATCAATGCGGATGAACAAGAGATTAAGTTCATCGGTTGATGTGCGACACACGTGGAAATCACTTAACATTTATTGTGCTGCACAAACGCACACTTTCAGATAGTCACACAAACACACAATGCAGGGGAATGTTTGTAAAGCAGAAATGCAAGAATTCTACATACTGAATGCGGTTGTGTGACAGCCAGGATTGAAGGATTAGTTCCGGCTGTGCTATTAGTGTGCGAAGACTTAAGTAATGGATAGGGTGGCGAAAGAAGATGAACAAATAAACAATAAAAGCTAGTTTTGCGATACAGTCAATAAAATAGATTAAATGAACTAGTCTTTTATTTTGATTGTTTTGTTTGTTTATTTGTTTGCCGATTAAGAAGTGTGTGTGGAAAAATGATGAAGTCCCAGGAAGAACTTGTAATACCGCGAAATATAAAGGGTCAAATTCTGTAGTTGTTATATTCGTCGTGCTGAATATACAAAAGTAAAATCACGATAATTGAGTTACAAAAAATAAATAAACGCGGTTTCAGAAATTTCGGAAAAAATAATGTTACGTTTTACAGTTTAGGCTTCTAAAAAGGATTTTTCGAATATGTATCGAATTGTTCGAATTGTTATTTGCTGAGTTTAGTCGATACGGTATAATTTATATTATAAAAGAAAGGGTTTATCCTTTGACTCTCTGACAAAAATAGAGAAAAAAAAAATTAAGTACGTCATCGGGACACGGAGGGAGTTACTTATGCAACAAAACTGCAAATTTGTTGCATGGAATTAGAAAGCGCTATGTATAGGTGCTACGGTTAAATATAGTCTAAGCCCGTAAAGGCGGGCTTTTAGCCTTAATGACAAAAATAGACAAAAAATTCATGACAATGGCGTTGCATGGTATTTTTACTCGATGAGTATATGCGGCACGGTAAATATTATAGAACAGAAATGAAAGATTTATGCTTGGTCTTATGGCAAAAATAAAAAATTAATTATGACTCCGTCAGATCACGGAATTAGCAGCTTATGCAACGAATATGCAATTTTGTTGCATAGAATTATTACTCGCTAAGTAGAAGTGCGACTGAAATTTTATTTTACGACAGCAAAGATTGGTTATTTGGTCTCATAACGAATATATATATATAAAAAAAAACTGGAGCAACGACACCACGGGGCAATTGTTTAATGCAGTAAAAATGCGAACAAAAATGAAAAATCGTTGCATGGAATTATGACTCTGTGATTATAAAACGAAACAAAAGTTGAGGTTTTTGGTCACATATAAACAAACATAAGAAATTAATGGCATCATGAGTATTTTCAGGAAATCCTTAACCATTTCGACCCCAAATTTTTTCCTGATATTCAAGAGATTATTTTGGTATTTGAATCATGATTTACTTACTCAAGGAGTGTTTGTGCAAAATTGTATGTCTTCACGCCCCTCCGTTTGAGTTGTAGACAGTGGCGGATCTACATACGGGCTGAAAGGGCTTTAGCCCCCCCTTGGAGAATTTTTTATATGGAAAAAAATGAAAAAAGTCCAAAAAGACGTTTCAGCCCCCCTTTGCCATACAAAAGTATAGTTTCAGCCCCCCTTTGGCGAATCCTAGATCCGCCACTGGTTGTACCTTAACAATATTTAGGACAAGATTGGGAAAAGGATAAGGACAATAAATGGAACAAGGAATAAAACAAAGATTTAGACACACTAACTACAAGATTTAACATAAAGATTGGGAAAAGAAGTGAGACAAGGAATAAGAAAGGAATTCGAACAGGGATAAAGTTAGGAATTTCGTGGGTTCATGGGTTAAAATATTTCATGGGTTAAAACATATGTTTGGATAAGACGTAAGGCAAGGACTACGACAAATATAAGAATAAGGATGAGGACAAATTTGAGAGAAAAGGAAAGGATAGAGACAGGAATTAGGACAAGTGTAAAGATATGCTGTCAAGTCAAAACCTAATTTTGTGTTACAGTCAACTAAGTTTTGTATGGAACCTCCAATAATTATAATGTTTTAAGGGGGTTATAGGTTACAAATTTAAAAAAAATTTCTTTTTTTAAAACCGATTTTGTAACCTCGAAAATAGAGTTTTATTCAAATGGCCGCCACGTTGTTTTTTTTTTTTTGGCGGAAAAAAATTATTCTAGTTCAGGCAATAGCCACGTAAACAAGGATTAATTTTGTTTTTTTATTCTTCAGATGTTCCAGACTGGTGATATCCTGCACACCGTCCATTTTTTGGTATTTTTTTAAAAAAACTCAAATAACGTCAAAAACCGCTTCAAAAATTATGAAAATTTTTTGTATTCTTTAAATGTTAATAAATATACATATGTGCAAAATTTGAAAAAGATGTATTTTTTCCTTCTATGAAAAAAAAATTCCCGAAAAAAAGTTTTTTTTAAATTTGTAACCTATATGCCCGTCCTATATATGTGGCGTCCGTGGCGTAGTTGGTTAAAGTGCGTGGCCGCTATGTCAACGAACCTGGAGACCCAGGTTCGAACCCCAGCAGCGACAGAAAATTATTTGAATTAAAATAATTTTTCTGTACGGCCGCCACCTCTCTGCAGACAATGGCAAACCTCAGAGAGTAATCAAAATGCCATGTAAAGCTTCTTGAGAACGAGAACATTGCGTTCATCGCCGTTCGGAGTCGGCGTTAAGCATGCAGGTCCGGTTCTCGGTCAATTGTGTACAAACTTATAACACGCACAACACAATTGATCATAAGAAGCTAGGTCAAAGTCTTTCAAGGGCTGAAATGGCCAGTTATTTATTTTTTTTATTTTTTTTAACCTATATGCCCCCTTAATTGTAATAATAATAATAAACTCCCCATGTCAGCCCTTGAAAGGACTTTGACCGAACTTTTTATGACCCCATTTACATTGGTCAAGACTTGAAATCAAGTCTGTGAGTTTGATGATGAAAGACGCGGACATCAACGTGAGAGAGGGTAAGTTTAAAATGGAATCGCAAAGAATTGATTTCATGTCTTGACCAATGTAAAAGGGGTCTGTGATTAAATTGTGTTGTATGTGTTATTAAATGTTTGTACACAATTGATCGAGAACAGGACCTACTAGTTTTATGCCGACTCCGAACGGCTAATGTGCATGTTCTCAAGAAGCTTTACATGGCATTATTTACTCTCTGAGGTTTGCCATTGTCTGCAGAGAGGTGACGGCCGAACAGAAAAATTAATTCAATTGAAAAACTTTTCGTGTCAAATGGAAATTGAACCAGGGTTCTTTGGCGTATGGGTCACGTACTCTACAAACTGTCCCACTGCCGCCACTTATGTTTTAATTGTAGTTTGCAGAAAACTAGCGCTATCTGGCTTGAGCTCGACCAAGTTATGCGACCACTTCGCCGCCACAGGTACAAGAAATTTTTTAAAATTCAACCAATCAATCAAAAGTTCAACCATTTAAATTAATCAAAAATAATGATTGCGTCACATCTTTCAAAAGAAGTGGGCTAAGGTGACTTCCTTGCGGAACAACAGAAGACACGAGGATTTTTTTACATAATATACCTTGAAACTTAACAAATTGGGACCTTTCGGACAGATAGGCTTACAACTAGAAAAAAAATGGAGTTTTTTTCGAAAAGTCAAATATCACAACTCTGGTTATTTTCATCCGATTTCAAATTTGATAGCTCATTTTAAAGAACAATTAGAAAAATATACTACAAATGTTGTTTTTATTACTTCTTTGATTAAATACTAAGAAAACCTCTTGTAAAACGCGTCTCCAATTATAGGGCTCTTGAGTGAGTTCTAAAAGTTTATCATTCGGCACGAAACTTTATAGTTCTTGGTTTTATAGCAAATTGAATATTTTTAGTCTATGACGTCAACAATTCGGGCTAACATTTTTATTCCATACATATGGGGACCATCTTAATGTTTCTGAATAAAATCGAATTTGACAAAAAAAAAGTCCTTGTTTTCTGAATTAGACCGGCAACTTATCAGCCGATATCAGACTTAGTGAACAGTCTAGTATTCCTCTGTATGTAAACCTGGTGAAAAGTTTGGGTCAATTTTTGGAGAGAATCACAACCAACTTAGGCTATATTAATCCTTAGAAATTTAGCAAAAAACTTAAATTTCCCAGAACAAATTTTTAAAATTTTACTTTACTTTCAAATAAAAAAACTGAAATTCTTTAAATCTCTGAAAAAAAATCTAACACAATGGCACTAAAAGCGGACCAGCAATAAAGGGTTTCCTTTAAATATTAATACTACATTGTATACAAATTGAATTTTTTTTGCGATTTTTTTACGAATCATAAATTCTTGTGTTTTATTAATGGTGGTCACTGCACTATTTTTTTACATGAACAACACGTGCTTGTGTTTTATGGTGACGTCATCGAAGAGAATTTGCCAAACAAAATATTTATGTTTTTCCAAAAAAATAAACCTGTGCATACAAACATATGCAGCAGCATATAGCTAATATGCTTTGTTTGCAAAAAACTGATGCGATAAAAAAGTGAAACCGCATCCAAAACAAGCGCATAAGCCGCTGTAAGCACCGCATACAGTGGAGGCGAATAAACAAAGAACACAACTGAACACTTTTTGTGCGGCAGCGATTTTTCATGTTTATCTGCTTGTAGTGTTTTTTTTTGTTTTTTTTTTGTTTTTTGGTAACATGCAGTTGCATTGATTAAAATTGCTGCAAAGAAAAACGTTGCAAGAGCAAAAACAAACCAAACATATTTATATATCCTATATGTGCCTGCCATTTTAGTGCTGCTGTAATTTTTATGACAACCTTAGTTTGAAGTCTGGCTGTAGATGTGTGTGAGTGTGGGTATGTGGGTTTTCACTGTGGCTCTACAAGGACTTTACATGGTCTTGTTGGGGAGACGTGCATCGAATATGCAATGTCATCAAATGTAGCATGTAAAATAGCAGTGAAAAAGGATTGAAAAAAGAGTATTAAATTGCAAATTAAGAAATAACTGATACGTTTTTAGTTACTTGAAATTTTTATAAAAAATTATGTTTAATTTAAATAAAAAGTTTAAATATATTTTTTTTGTATAGTCAGTCCTGACTTCCTTAAGGGTTAAAAGCAATGTACAAAGTTTAAAAAATTGTTTTTATATCTTTTTTCACTTTCATGACGTATTTTTGTGTAAAAAATATTCTTAAAATCGTTTTTATATGACGTATAAATTCGAAAACTTTTTAAAGCGCCTTTGAACTTTTAATACAAAGTTTTCTTACTTAACCCTTAGACGAACATTGGGACAGCGGTGACCCTTATGCTTCCGAATTTCCTGGAAAAACTATGCAATCGATTTTTTAACGAGGTATCATTCAAAAGCGAATGAATGTGGCTTCCAGACAGAACTTAATTTTTTTCAAGAATAGATTCATCCCTTTGCCTACCGGATGGTCTGGTCGAAAAATCTTAACTTTTTCTTCTTGCCCTTCTTTTTGCTGCAATATTTTGGGAGTGGGAGGAGCTATAAGTACAACATTTTTAGAGAAGTTGTGGGCAACCTTTTACTTTTCAACAAAAAATAACATAAAAGAATAGTTCATTTCCACAATCCAAGCGATAACAAAATCCGACGGGACCTCTATGTCCCAATAATTGTCATCGTTAAAAATCTATGACATATTTAATTTTGTTGAAGAGTTGATTAATTTGATATACAAATTCATTTGCATTTTTGATCAATACATTGAAATTTCATTTTTTAAATTAAATTTCGAAGGAATTGCGATCATTGGCGAGGCAAAACTGTTTTTTTTTGCAAAAGGCACAAATAGCATTGGTCCGATGGTCTGTGTGTATACAGAAAATACATCCTTACGTCCAGTTCCACTTTTGTAGAGATAATGATCGGACAGATAATGAAAGATCATATTTTTTGGAAAATTTAACCTATTTTGTGAATTTCTTGAGCCAATAGTCGTTGTTCACAACAAAAGGCGAACTTCAGAAATTTAACAATTAAATAAAAACACATAATTATTTATCGTCGGGAAAAAAGCCTTAGCTCAAAAAACCAGACATTTATTTTAATCTTTCTTTCCTCTTTGAAAGCCTTTTTGCAACTGATTGACCGCCTGTCGTCGACATAGTCTCCGAAGTCTGTCAATCATAATGCGACAAAACTACAATAAAACTTATTTATGATACAAATACAAATTACAATAAATGAGTTTTATACACTGCCGCCGAAAACGCCAGTTTTCCTATCCATCTCTTTGTTTACAATTAAATATATACATTACAACGATAAATATTTTTATAGTAAATACATGACATCAACAACAATAAATTTCATATTCTCTCTGTTTCAACTGGTACAATGCAAAACTTCTGTATGGCTCTTCTGAGTATATTTGTAGGCGTGCGCACCAGAACTGAACGGACCTTTCCATCATTACTCACGATCAACTCCTAAATTCTTCCCATTGCCCAGTGTGCCGGTGGGAAATTCTCTCTTTTGAGTAGTATGTACAAGCTGTCCGACCTTTAGACTTTCCTTCTCTTCTCCATTTCTTTTTCTCTTGTAACGTTATAAGGTATTCTGTCTGCCATCTGTTCCAGAAGAGCTTCATTTCTTGTCTTTCTTTTCATAACAGAAAATGAACTGTGGTCAATACCTGTATATCTTTCGGGTCATCGCTTATGGGACGTATTGGACGCGAATTCAATATCGCTTCTATCTGTGAAAATAAGTGTTAATAATTGTTCATATATTAAGACTTTCTGTCCAACTACTCTGACAAGATGATATTTCATCGACTTAACTACTGCTTCATAGATACCACCTTGATGTGATGCAGCTGAAATCATAAACTTCCATTCTGTCCCCTTACTAGCTAAATGTCTTACAGCTTCATGATTGCTCCAACTGTCCAATGTCTTTCTTATTTCTCTGTTAGCACCCACAAAAGTCGTGCCATTGTCGCTGTATAGTCTTTCGCATCTACCACACTGTCCAATAAATCTTTCAAAACATACAATATCAATGTGGATGGCGCGTGTTTTCAAACACGCAAAAATTGCTATCCAGCACTTCCCTTTCCGTGACCTAACTGTATCTTTACCCACTGTTTTTATTTCGAATGGACCAGCAAAATCCACTCCCGTGTGTAAAAAAGCCTTTCCCACCTGTACCCTATCCGATGATAAATATGGCATTATCTGTTGTAATCTTTCTTTCCTCTTTGAAAGCCTTTTTGCAACTGATTGACCGCCTTTCGTCGACATAGTCTCCGAAGTCTGTCAATCATAATGCGACAAAACTACAATAAAACTTATTTATGATACAAATACAAATTACAATAAATGAGTTTTATACAGTCGTAAAGATGTCAAAGTACCATGATTGGAAAAGTTATTTTTTAACCTCTCATTGGATGCCAAACATTACGCCGTAGCAAATAAAGGAGGTCTCCTTTTCGGATTTTTTATCCGATATCGGATTTTTTTTTGGGATTTATTAACAAAGTTTTGAACTCTTTTGGGAATATCTCCTAAACCAATAGCCATATAAAGATTAAAGTACCATCATTGCAAAGCTTACTTTTTAAACTTTCATTGGTTAAATTTCAAAAAAGATCAAGAACAACGAGTTCTCACGAAATAAATCAAAATTCGACTTCAAACTTTTCGTTCGCGTTTCAAACGAAACAAAAGAAAATAGTCGCATTTTTAACGTTGACTACCATTGGGACACATAGGTCCCATGATTTTTCACAACTTTGCAGGTAAAAAAATTGTTTTTCGCCACATTTTTGTTAAGTGATTTGTTATCGCTGAACACGAATCCGGTGTAGGATTCGAAAATTTCGTAGCGGTTCAGGAGCGGTCGTCAAAGGGTTATAAAAAGGTTAGTTAAGTAAAACAGTTAGGTACAATTTTCTCTTATTATTTTGATAATTTTTTTTTAATGACTTAGAGTAGGGAGAAGAAGTGCACCGAATATTTTTTATACAAATCTACCTGCTTTGAACAGGTGAAATGATGTATGATGTATTTTACCTATTGTGGGCGTAGAAGATTCGCACAAAAAGGAGAGAAATAAAAAAAAAGTTCGGTATTGTTTCGTTAGACTTTTTAATTTCCTTGCGGTATGAGTTTGATTACGTTCGCACATAAACGAAGAAAGAGAAAAAAGAATAAAGAATGTAAACAGAGACGAACGATTTTCTGTGTATATTTGTCGGCCACAGAACGAACACACAAAGAGAGTTCCATATAAACGAACAGCAAAAAGTGAAGAGAAAGTAATCTTGCCACTTGACGCATAAATAGACTCTTTTCTATTTTCAGTTTGCCACTCACATTGTGCGTTCTTTTGAGCGAGAGAACTGGTGGCGAATTCATTAGGAAAGTCAAAGTGGTGCCTGATTTTTATGTAAAAATACCAGTTTTTTTCAGAAAAACTGGTCATGTCGGAACTTTATCATATAAGTAATTATATGATACATATTTTATTTGATAAAATATTGGATGGCACAGAATCATTTGCTTGTAGGAAGTCTTCAGAGAATGGACGAAAAGCAACCATCGAAAAAAATTAGCTTTGTTTCGTGCTCATCAGCGTAGATGCAAGATTCGTTATCTGTGGTGATGTCATAGACGTGTTTCTGACCCCCTCCGCTGTATTCTTTTAGCATTTGCTCGGACAAATGTACACAAGCTTTTCTGGAGCAACCGTAAAACTTTAGGGCATTCAACGGGAACAAATATTCCGGACGCCTAAATGCTCATGTAAAATCGAATGTATGCTAGTTCCACTAATGCCCAAGGATGACTTATGGTATGTAATATGACGGTCCGCTTCCAACAGTTTACATACAGCTTCGATGTTTTCTACCACAACAGCCGTTCTTGTACCGACCGTGAGAACGACAATCATGCTCAAAATTATCAAATCAACGTTTAACACTCGCTGGGTGTGGTGCTTTATCACCAAAAGTCAAACTAAGTTGATCAATGCAGTCTTTTTTTATCAATCCACGTCGAGAATTTTAAAAAATCATCACCCAAAAATGTTCACGTGTTAATTCCATCTTGCTGCTGAAATACAATTTTCAAACCACTGTAAACAACACATTATGCGCACTCACACCAAAGCGTTGTGAGGACGTTTATGCTCGAAAATGTCAAATTTTCGAATGAATCTGTTAAAATTCATCTTGCAATGCCGGGTGTTTCCGAGGTGCAAGACTTATAGGGCAGTAGCTCTCGTATAGTGCAAATATAATAAACCTGCATCAAAATCATCGTGTTGTCTAATAAAATTTGAAAAAAATTTGAAGAATTTAAGTTCTGTGAAGCATTGCCAGGCATAAGTTACGATTCTACTCTACCCAATCAATAACTCATGTCTTGCTGTTGGACGTTCTCTTAAAAATGACCGCCGAGTTCAAATGCCTTGAATTTTGTAGCCGGTTTTGCCAAAAAAAAAATGCGGCTAGCCAAAAGAGGTAAAAACAAAAACAAAAATAAAAAGCCGGCGGTACAGCGAGCGCTTTAAACTTGATTTTGGACAATGGTTTCTGCTGCAGCATTCCTTGGGTTTCACTTAAAAAGTAGCCGCAAGAAACACGTTTGTGTTCATCTGCTTGAAAGTAACAAAAATAAACAAAATCGAAAGCGCTCTTAATATAATTTTCCTGCATTTATAAATTTTTAAAATTTTCTGTAGGCTGCATAAGCGAGTCTCAGACGAGCCCTCGTTAATTGGTGATGAGAAAATTTTTTAATAATTATGCCCTTAGCCATGGTCTTGAATATCAATTAGTTTGGCACAACCTTGAAATCTGTATGATTTTTAAAGCCTCTAAGCGTAGAAAGAAGCAGAGCAAAAGTTTTTAATGAAGCAAAATTAATGTGAACTGGTTCGTACATAAGCGGAATATTAATACAGCCTAAACCCTATTCTGCATATTTTGTATAAATTTGTTAAATTCTTTGAACATCATATCGACTTTGGTCATTTAATCGAATATTTTTATAATTTATGTTTGGCGAATAGCTTTCGATTCAAGTGAAAACAAAAAAAAAAAAAAAAAGAAAAGAAAAAACACGCAATCCCACTAATATACTTTATATCCCAAATTGGAATACATTTTTGAAATGTTAAAGCAAGCCACCAAAGAATGTTGCAGATAGCGTGTTGAAAATGTCAGAATTCCCAGGAATGCGCGTCCTTTTTTTATTATTTCACGTTGCTGCGCTATAATTTTTCGCTTTTCTTTCGTTGCTACTTTTTTAACCACTCACTTTTTATTTGCATTTTTGCACTTTTTTTACCAATTTTTCATGCATTGTAAATGCTTGGCTTTTATTGTTGCACAGCTAGCTTTGGCTTGCATATAACAAGAGAAGACTTTATGGCGAAAAGCGTATAAATCAAGACAGTTGGATTTCGCTCGCAGTCGAAATGCATGGCGGTGTTGCATTTTTTCCGCCTTTTTTTGAGAATTTTCAGAAAAATTAGAGAGAAAAAAAAAAGCAAAGCTTGTTCAGTCTGGCAAAATAGGAGAGCTGTAGAGAATAAGCCAAAAGACATAAATATTTAATTTTGTAGCATTTAAGGTCAGGTTCGATGGTTAACTTACCTTAATTTATTTAAAGAGCAATTTTGTTCCAACTTTTTTTCTGCTAGAGAAGTTGAAAGAATAAAATTACTTAAAACTAAGCAATAAATGTAAAATTTATTTAAAGTTTTTGTTTTAATTTATATTGAAACATATCATTTATTTACACGCAAAGAAATAAAACCTTTATCGCCAGTTTAGGTTTAGGCCGCCAACGAACTTTGTTTGTCGTGCATGAAAAAGTTATTTGCAAAAGTTTCAACAGTTGTCATAATGATAGCTATTTGTGAGAAACGCGTCATTTGGTTGCAGGAAATTAATTTCGTTTGTCATAAACGCGAGTGATTTTTAAATTGCAGCAATTGAAACATTTGTTTTTCCCAACTGAAAAATTCGTTTGTTTTTCCCTTCGTTGTATAAACACAACGCTTATAGTTCAGAGTTACTTTTTGGACAAATTGGTAATGTGCTTAATATGCGGTCGAAAATAGCTACATTGGTGCGATAAGTGCAATCCATAAAACCCGGACGGACACAGGGAGAAAGATATTTAATATCTATATACAGTGGTGGAAAAAATAATAGAAACACAAGCACTTTGGCATTTCGAAGAATGCTATTAAGTTTAAAAGCAAACTATATGAAGGTTACTCACTATACACAAATGATGGATATCGGAACTCTATTTTGTTTACGCTTTTCGGCATAATTCGGTAAAAATATTAGTAATGCAAGCCTTTAAATCAGTGAATTCGATTTCATGTTGGAAAAAAAAAAATAGAAACGCATTCTACTTTTGTTAATAATATTGAATAAACAAGTATTAAGCAATTGCATTCAAATACCGTTTGAAAGTGTTAAGCACGTATTGCAAAAAATTAAAATTTTTTGTGATATTCTACCTTTCCCCACCGTATTTTATTCAGAATTGGAAGCGGAGTGCATTGAGCAGATGTTGAAAGCCAATTCATCCGAAAAATTAGAAATTAAGACAAAATCAAATGTGAAATTGCAGAGTTATTGAAGTGTTCAAAGAAAAAAAAGTGTATTCTGTTATGAATTTTGAACCAAAGTATGAAAAACTAGGCAGAAAACGAGCAACCTATGCAAAGTTTGAAGTATTGTTGGTTCGAAAAACTAAAAGAAATCTATTCCTTTCATCGGAAGAACCCATAACAGAGTTAAAAGTACCAGTAACTAGTCACACAATACGGAATAGATTAATAGAATATGATGTTAAAGCACACTCCGCAAAATAGTAACATAGTTGAGCAAAAAAAAAAAATTCGCAACAGTGCAGCTTTTGCGAGAAAGCATCTGATACAAAAAATGGGAAAAACGTGTTGTGACCAGACAAAATAATGGTGAATTTGTTCGGATCCGATGTAATGCCTCATGTAAGACACCCAAGAAATACCACACATAATCCGAAGCACGCAGTTAAAACTATAAGGGTATTCACAATTGTGTGGTATCGTGGTATTGTGGTTTTTATACCACAGCTGAAAACCACAATTATGAGCACCCTTTAAAATGAAATTTTAAAATATTTGGCAACGCCACCTAAAATCTAAGTAATCAGATGTTAAATTAATCAGCTGTTTTCATTTATTTTATTAATGTATGGCTTAGAGAAGTTTAATTGAGCTTCTTCCATTTTTGCAATTAGAAAGTAACTGGCTGTTTATGGAAATTGAAAAACCACATTCGTTAAACATATCAAGGGGCTACTTAAAATTACCACACTTGTGGTTTTTAGAGCTTTCATGTAAAACAACAACAAATATAAAAACCACTTGGTAAAGTGTGGTATTAATACCACGGGGTTTTTCAACCACACAATTTTGAATACCCTTTATTAAACAAGGTGGTGGTATCGTAATGCTATGGGGTTGTTTTTCCTCATTGGGCGTAGGTCCAATATATTGGATTAAAGGTAAAATTTGGACCACAGACTATTCAAATGTATTGAATAGCATAATGCTGTCATTTTCCGATGAAGAAATGCAACTGGCAAAAAAATGGTTCCGGGACAATAGCATTAATTTATTAGAATGTTAATAAGCAGCCACCAGACCCTAATCCAAATGAAAACCTTTGGGGGATCTTAAAGAAGAAAATAGCTGGTTTTAATCCAAAAATAAAATAGAATTTAGGAAAAAAGTGCAGTATGCTATGGATCCCACAATTTGTGCCAAACTAGTAGATTCCATATTGGATGGTATTATTACATTCCAAAAACCATTTAAAATATTTTCTGAAAATTACACTTCATATTTGAAAATTATGACGTCCGTGGCGTAGTTGGTTAAAGTGCGTGGCCGCTATGTCAACGAACCTGGAGACCAGGTTCGAACCCCAGCAGCGACAGAAAATTATTTGAATTAAAATAATTTTTCTGTACGGCCGCCACCTCTCTGCAGACGATGGCAAACCTCAGAGAGTAATCAAAATGCCATGTAAAGCTTCTTGAGAATAAGAACATTTCGTTCATCGCCGTACGGAGTCGGCGTTAAGCCTGTAGGTCCATTTCTCGGTCAATTGTGTACAAACTTAATAACACGCACAACACAATTGATCCTAAGAAGCTAGGTCAAAGTCCTTTCAAGGGCTGAAATGGTCAGTTATTTATTTTTTTTTTTTTTATTTGAAAATTATTTAAAAAAGTAATCTAATTAACTCGAACTGAAAAAATTGTACATACATTGTTTAAATATCTTAATTTAAGTATTTTATAAAGAACTTAATAGCTAGTATGGTATCCATTTGCATTAATGACCTCTCGTAAACGGCGTTTCATCGAGTCCACCAATTTGGATGTATCGTCCGGCGGTAATTTATTCCACTCCTCTACAACAGTGTCGGCCGACGCCTATGCACGCGTGCTTCGTGAAACTTCGGTTTATTACACCGACATAAAACTGGCTGTCGTGCTTTTACACCGACGCTGCCGATTATTCGTAGCAAGAGCGCTCATGCCCGTAATTTCAACAAATAGATATCTATCGGTGCATAGATAACTACCGTGTAAAAAATTATTCGTAACTTCAACTCTTAGGCACGCCAAATCTAATAGGTAAACTGCCGAGTATTTTACACGGTCAATTCATGTTCGTTTAACTATTCGGTAAATGAAAATGCCAAATAATATCTTAATTCTACGAAAAAAAAACTTTGTAGTTGCTGTCAAATAATTATCCAAATTAGTTTTTTATTAAATAAAATGAATAGTGAGATATTTGAATTAAGAATTTTGCGACATTTTCTGCGTAGGAGCAATTCTGAAAGAAAAAAACATCAGTTTAGAGAAAGACCAGATCATTTCGCGGCATGGAATGAATCTGAATTTTTGAAAAGGTTTCGCTTGTCCAAAAAGAGTGCTCGAAGGGTCTTGGCACAGATTGACTCCAAGCTGACTCCGCGAATGCAAAGGTTGGTGTTCTGTTTTTACTTGATTTCAGAATAAAGAGGTATTTTCAGAAAAACAAATATTCCGCCAAGCTTGCAATTGTTGGTTGCACTGAGGTTTTTTGCATGCGGAAGCTTCCAAATAACAGTTGCTGATTTTGGAGGCATACACCAAACAACCGCTAGCCGAATTATTAGGCGCGTCTCAGAAGATATTGCTTCATTGTATGAAGCATATGTAAAGTATCCATCAACAGAGGAAGAAATCTTGTACACTCAAAGGCGATTCTACAAGATAGCGAAATTCCCCAGATGTGTCGGAGCATTAGACTGTACACATATTTCAATTCAATCACCTGGTAAATATTATTAATATTATTGCCTTTTATAACTTTTGATTGCTCACCTTACAATATTTTTGTTATTAGGTGGTGAATTTGCAGAACTGTTCCGAAACCGCAAGGGGTATTTCTCATTGAACGTTCAAGCTGTGTGTAATGCTGATCTTTTTTTCACCGATGTCGTTACCCGTTGGCCAGGGTCAACACATGATAGTACAATATTCAACAACAGTAGATTGAAGTTCATGTTTGAATCTGGTTCCCGTGGTGACCAACTGCTTTTGGGAGATGGAGGCTACGCAGGATACTGTTCATCTACATACCTTTTGATACCCTTAGATAACCCTAGAACAGACGCTGAAAAACTGTACAACGAATCCCAAATTCGAACTCGAAATACCATAGAAAGATGTTTTGGTGTATGGAAGCGTCGTTTTCCAGTTCTTTCTATGGGTATAAGAATGAACATGGATTCGGTACAAGACATAGTTCTTGCAACATCAGTTCTACACAATATATGCCGAATTAATTCTGATAAAATACCACCTTTCGAAAGTACTCAACAGCAACATTTTTTCGAAAGAAGTATGGAGAGACTATCAAGAAATTATGCATTCAACAGGGACGCTACAAACACCACCAGGCAGGCACTTATTAACTATTTCGGATCACTGTAAAATGTGATTTTAAAATATTTCAATAAATATTTGTTATTTATACCATAATTTATTACATGCTTATTAAATATTACTATAATGAAACTTAAAGAGAGGCCGATGATACTGGTATTTCCCCGGGGCCAACATTTTTGAGTGTTCGTGCCTCTCATCGATAGCGAGATACTTTACAAATTCCAATTAAGTAAGTACAGATTTTAATTTCACCTGCGGCGCACAGTGTGTCTGAAGTTTAAAAAATGCCTAAAACTATAAAATTGTAATTTTTCGAAGACACCCAAAAATATATATATGTATATTTAAAAAACCACTTAAATTTGTTTTCATATATCATAGAAGAAGATCAACTTCCCTCTGCTCTTTTGAATAAAGTTATTTTCAAGTGATTGAAATGCTAATTTCGCGTTTTTTTCTACTATCCATATGCCTGCAAGGGGTAAAAGAAAAATTTCGTTAAACTACAATTTTCAAATACAAGAAAAAAACAATATTTTATTAAGACAATAATTTATCTGAGTTTAGGTTTTTAAAAATTGTAAGCATAAATTTAAATCAAACAATTTTGTGTGACTTCAAAGTCGAAACCAAAATGTCTATTAAAAGTCGTTTACTTCGACCACTAAAAAAATGTTTTGAATTTAGTACATTACCCAATCAGAAACGAAATTTAATTCAGTTCTTACCATACCTTCTATTTTTGTCCATGGTTTGTATAAGGTCGAAGCACTGTGCGGCCCTGCATATAATGAGAAAACATTTTTTTTTTTATTATTTTAATTGTGATCTTTTTATTTCAATATCCATCAGTTTTTCATTTAAAATTGCTTTCTTTATTTCCATATCTATTTTAAATATTTCTCGTTCTCTTTGATTTTTTTCTTTATAATATTGACTTTTTTCAGCAAGAAGGCGTTTTCGGTCTTCCTTTAGATCACTATATTCATCAATTATTTCATCCAGCTTATCGTCCTTAGTTTTGCGGGTCCTCTTTTTTGATCGTGAATATAGTAATGTAAGTTACCTATGTACATATTAACATAACTATTTATAAACTATTTACTATAAACTATTTACTATAAACTATTTACTATAAACTATAAACTATAAACCATAAACTATAAACTGTAAACTATATTTATATATATATATATATATATATTTATATTATTATAAGCTAGGAATAAGAGAAATTAGAATAAGAGTATTATTAAGAGAAATTAGTTGTAAGCTTAAAATATGTGAAGTTAATTTAAAATTGAATAAAGGAGTTGAGTTCTTTCCGAGACACAGAAGACTGCGTTTGGTTTTTTTAAGAACGTTAATGGCGACGAGGATTAAAAATAAAATATTTAAGCAGAGTTAAATATTTGTTATTAAAAAATTTAAAGTTAAGTATATAGTGAAAATAAAACATTGAGAACGATTTAATATTTGCTGAAAAAAAAATTATAAACTGTGAAATTAGTGCCTTATAACATTAATATATACTTATAAATGAGAAAAAGTGACTTTGACCTTTGAAAAAAAAGAGATGAAACAAGATCAGTGTAAAAATAAAATCAAATATTTATGAAAAAAAGACCAAAAGGAGATAAAAATAATAATAAAAAAAAGGTTAAAAAAAAAAAAAAAAAATAAAAAAATAATAAAGTAAAATTGTGAAATTTAAATTTTATTAATATATGTATGTTTACGACCTCTACCAAGGTCATCGTATATACGTTAGCAAAACATCGAAAAACTGTGTTAAGAATTGTGCCTATGACCTCTATAAAGGTGAAAAAGAAACCAAACAATATAACAAAACGAACTGAAAATAAAAAAAATAAAATTCTCTTTGAACAAAACAAGACTTTTAAACAAGAACAAAAAACAAATACAACAATAATTAAAACAAGCATCAATTGTCTATGAGTGCGAATTATCGTCAAACTTAATCCACTCTTTCACCTTAATCATCTCTGAAGAGAAACAAAAATTACTTAACAAAACAAAACTTAAATTAACAACAAAAACAACAACAATCAACTGACGCCAAGCAACAAATACACACCTTGACTCTTTAAAAATATACTCTTTAAAATTTACAACAATTTACAAGGGAGTCCAGTAACGAGTATTGCTGTAGCAACTATGTACCTGTGGGAGCAACTGGCCACAACAACAACAAAACAATTACATACATGTTAATATATAAGTATTAAATTTTTATTTCTTATTATTGTAACCTTTCACTACTATTACACTATTATACTATTACACTATATATTACACTTTTCTTATTATAACCTTAAACTACTATTACACTATTACACTATATATAACACTTTTCTTATTATTTAACCTTACACTACTATTAAACTATATATAACACTACCATTTCTATAATTTGCTTGTGATTAACTATCACAAAATCTTATTCATTTTTTGTTTTTAGAACAACGTTTTTTCTTTCTCTTTCACACATATTTTCATAAAACTTAAATACATATTCCGCTATGGAGGCATTAGAAATAAGTAGATTTAACCTAGTTTTAACTTGTATTAAAAACATTGAATGTTTTGATGGCAATGATCCTAACCAGCTACCAGATTATATAAATCAAGTTGAAAACATTCTTCCATCTATTTTAGAGTTCGATAATAATAGTAGAAATATACTTTTTGGTTATATAAAGAATAAATGTGTTGGCAAAACTAGGGAAGCAATTCATAGATACTCTAACGTAACAACATGGGATATTTTAAAAGATATATTGACGAAAAACTTTGGTGAAAAATATAGTAGTAATGACTTGATGGATGATTTAAAAACTTGTAGATTACAGGGAACGATAGAAAATTACTATTTTAAAATAAACAAACTTGCGAATAGAATTCATAATAGAAATTTAACCCATGGAGATAATACTTACACGACTGAAGAAGTAAATAGAATTTCACTTAAAACGTTTAGAGACCATCTTCCCGAACCAACACGCACCATGATATTTGCTAGAGATCCTAAAACATTAGAAGATGCATTTAAAATAATATTAGATGCCAGACATCAACACTACACACAGTATGGACCCGCAAAAAGAGAATATTTGAACACAAATATAAGAACTAACTTAAGTAGTAATCACAATAAACCTAATAACTTCATTCAAGGAAAACCATTTAGTTTTAACGGAAATAATAATAGACCGAATTATAATTTTGATGTTCAGCCACATTCGCCCAACCAAAGACAACCACTTTCCAATACAAATTTTAATCAATTTAATAATAACATGGGTAGCTCAAGCTTTACAGGCCAAACGGGACGTTCAAATTTTTCGCAAACCACGAATGGAAATAATCAACAATTTAATCAGGGAACTAATTCTTATCAAGTTAGACAGCCAATTTGTAGAAATCAAAATCCACATACTTTTAATAATGCTTTTCAACAAAACGAGCCAATGGAAATAGGAAATTCCAATGTAAATTTTCCCATAGCAGACGACCAAAACTTCCATACATAATAATTAATAATCCTATAAAAAAATTAAAATTTATAATTGATACTGGGGCTGAATTCAGTATAATCAACCCAAATATATGTCACCCAAAATGGAAACGAAATGTAAACGTAATAGCAAAAGCATTAGGCACAAAAATATCAATAACGAAACTTTGTAAATTTCCAATATTTAGAGAATTTAATTTAGATAATTACTATTGTGAATTTTTAGAATACGCTTTCAATGAAAACTTTGATGGACTAATAGGTAATAACATTCTACAAGATTTAAATTGCATAATAGATTTACCTAATAGACAATTAATTACCGGTAATACTGTAATAACCATATTTTTATCTAAAGAAGAAGAAACTTACAACGAATTAGCTTATAAAGAAAGTTATTTCTTTAATTGCGAAGTTGAAAAATCTAATATATTATCCCACATTCGAACAGATCATCTACAAGATTATGAAAAGGAAAAATTACTCAAAGTTATTCAAAAATATAAACATGTATTTTATGACAAAAATGATAATCTAACTTTTACTAACGAAATAAAGCATAGAATTACAACGAAGCACGATATGCCAGTATACTCAAAATTATATAGATATCCTGAAGTGCATAAAGCAGAAGTTAATAGTCAGATTGAAAGTATGTTAAAACAAAATATAATTAGACATTCCAATAGTCCTTATAATAGTCCAATATGGATCGTTCCAAAAAAACTAGATTCTTCCAACAAACAAAATTGGCGCATAGTAATTGATTATCGGAAATTAAACGATATAACTATCGAAGATAGATTTCCCATGCCAAACATTGATGACATATTCGATAAGCTAGGTAAATGTCAATATTTCTCGACTCTTGATTTGGCTAAGGGATTCCACCAGATAGAAGTGCATCCCGATGATATTGCAAAAACAGCTTTTTCGACAGCCACTGGGCATTATGAATTTTTACGTATGCCATTTGGCCTTCGTAATGCGCCAGCTACTTTTCAACGACTGATTAACAATGTATTGAAAGAATACATTGGTTCAATCTGTTTAGTTTACTTGGACGACGTTCTGATTTTTTCTACCAGTATAGAAGAACATTTGGAAGCAATAGACAAAGTACTAAAGCGTTTGAGCCAGGCCAACCTAAAACTGCAAGTTGACAAATGCACACTCCTCGCAAAGGAAACTGAATTTTTAGGCCATATTGTAACTTCTGAAGGCATCAAACCAAACCCTGGTAAACTTAAAGCTATAGACAAGATAATATTACCTAAAACACAAAAAGAAATAAAATCGTTTCTGGGCATAACTGGTTTTTATAGACGTTTTATTAAAGACTATTCAAAAATAGCTCATCATCTTATTAAATACTTAAAACAAGGAGCAAAGGTTAATATTAATGATAAAGATTATAAGGCGGCATTTGAAAAATTAAAAACATTGCTTAAAAATGATCCTATACTTATTCATCCCGATTTTAATAAAGTATTTACACTTGTGACCGATGCGAGCAATTTTGCGTTAGGAGCGGCTCTTATGCAAGGAAATAAAGTTGTTTCTTTTGCCAGCCGCACGCTTAATGGCCACGAAAAACATTATAGTACAATAGAGAAAGAATTGCTGGCCATTGTGTGGGCGACGAAATATTTCCGGCCATATCTTTTCGGCCGTAAGTTTGTCATCAAAACAGATCACCGTCCTCTCGTTTGGCTAAACAATATAAAAGAACCGAATGCTAAAATTCAAAGATGGAAAATTAAGCTAAACGAGTTCGATTTTGATATTAATTATATAAAGGGAAAAGAAAACGTAATTGCCGATGGTTTGAGTAGGTTAAGTTATGAGACTTCAAATAGCGAAATAGAAATGAATCTACATGAGTTATTCGATGAAGATGATAACACAGTGCATAGCGCGGAAAGCGATGATACTGACTACATTAAAATAACGGAACAGCCTATTAATATGTTTAAATATCAAGTATTTATCGAAACTTCAATTGCCAATTCGTGTAAAACCAAAATTATATTCAAAAACAAAATTCGACACAACATAAAAGTAACAAATAAAGATAGTCTTTTGAATTTCATGAGAGAAAAACTGCCTGCAAAAGGACTCGCAGTAGTTTTTTGCCAAAATATTGAACTATACAAAGAGTTCCAATCTTTGTATATAAAATATTTTGCAAGGAACAAAAGCCTAAAAGTATTAAAAGCAAGTTTGTTTATAGAAGATATAACCGATAGAGAAAAGATATTACAGTTAATAGAAAAAACACACAATGCAAATAATCACAGAGGTATTAACGAAGTTTATGAAGAATTAAAGAAAGTTTATTTTTACACAAAATTAAAAAAGGAGATCCAAAAATACATTAACAGCTGCGAAATATGTAAACTTGCGAAATTCGATAGGTCCCCAATAAAGCACAGTTTAAACATAACCCCTACTCCAGAGAAACATAATGATATTGTTCATTTAGATATATGGTATCCACAGCGGGGCACTATGTATCTGACAAGCATAGATAAACTTACAAAATACGCAACCGCTTACTGCTTGGAGGACAGGACTTGGGTATCAATATTGAAAGCGCTCAAACAGAGAATCCAATATTTAGGCAAGCCAAACCTACTTATATTCGACAATGAATTAGACACTGCTGTTGTTAGAGAATTCCTAAAGGGTCAAGAGATAAACTCTCACACAACAACAGCGTATTTGAAAACTGGTAATTCGGATGTAGAAAGGTTACATGGTACTCTTAATGAGCATATTCGACTCTTTAATACAGACCTAAATAATAAAGAAGATATCCATGAAAAGGTGTATAAAGCAATAGTAGCATACAATAACACCATTCATACTACTACCAATAATCGACCAATCGATCTTTTAAATAACGTAATTTCACAAGAAGAAATTTCTAAGCTTTCAAAAATTATACATGAGAAAAAAGCTAAACGAATAAATATGATAAATCAGAAAACTAATAGAGTTGAAATGGATAGTTTTGCCAACAACATTGTTAATAATAATAGAGTTAGTAAATCAAAACCTAAATATAAGAAAATTACAAATTATAAGCAAGACGGAAATTACCTAGTATCCAATGATAATAAATTTAAAAAAATATACAAGTCACAAATAAAACGGAAAACTTAAATTTAAATAATATAAATAAATAAATTAGACATTTTTTGCATTATTAGTATAAACATTACAAACATAAAAGTAATAATTAATAATTATTAATAATTATATTATAATATATAATTATTATATATAATTATTAATAATTGCTTGCTTAAAAATAGCAACAGCACAAAAATCTTTGCTTTGCTTGCATATTTTTCAGCAAAACAAAAAACTTCGTTTTCAAATACTTACTCAACAACTTGTAAACAACCAAGCAAAAGCAAAGCGCAAATGCGAAAAAAGAATAACAGATACTTTTGCTTTAGCTTACTGCGCAGTATATTTTTGCTTAAGCAGTTAGCTGTATGAAATGCTTCGAAACCAATTGCAGCAACTGCCAGCAGTTAGCTGTTGTTTTGGTTTGCTTTGCTTTGGCTTTAGTTTTTTGTCGCTCAAGTTCTTGCAGTCGAAATTCGAATTTTTTTTTTGCTTTGCTTGATGAGCAAGCAATAAGATCATAGCTGTCGTTTGCTGCTTCAGTCATTCGGTTGTTTTAAGCAAGTAATAATGCGAGAAAAAAATTAAGTTTTTGCGTAAAGTGTATGAAAATATGCAAAAACTAAACTTTAAAAAACTCATAAAAAGAAAAAAATCTCGAAATTTATTACGATTGCTCACATTAAAGATCCATGTTGTTTTTATCGGTTGAAAATAGAAAGATGCCGATGGGCCGAGAAAATAGATTTATAGCGGTAACTTTTGATGTGAAAGAGACATCGGTATAATTTTTTTTTACATAAATTATTCTTGGAATTTTTTATTCTAATTAAATAATCTATAAAAAGAATAAAATAACTTTTGTTTTAAAAATCTCTGAGGGTAGGTGATGTTTTTGATGACAGAAACAGACTGGAACCAATTTTGCAATGAAGCGCCATGTCATATCAAAAAAAATCAAAAATGCAATTTTCAGTTCTTATTATTATAATTCCAAAAATAACTTCTGTGCAATTTTTTGACTAAGTTGATTTTAGTCACTAAAGTGACTAAAGATTAAAAATATATACGCTAAGCTAATAGTACTCTTCAAATGGTTTTTACTATGTTCTTTAATTGAATTTTTCAATAAAAAAATATTGAACGAAATATATTCAAAAACAACGGAGTAATTTGCATCGAAATTTAAACATACGAATTTCTGATAGTTTTTGTTTTTATTATTCTAAAGAAACAATGTTATTAGAAAACGACGTTGTACTGAACGTTTCTGCAATTTCGAAGATATGTGAAACTTTTTGGTGTCAAAATAACAGACTTTTTTTTTAAATTAATGGGACGAATATTTTCGTTAAAAAAGTACGCTATTATGTTGATTTGCGTTACCTGTGAAGGGGAGGAAGAAGCGTGTTCAAAACTGAGTATGCCATAACCTTATCTAGAATTAAAGTGTGCCAAATTTGATCTAAATCCGTCCTGTTGTTCAGATTTGCATTCCGGTCAAACAAACGAAAAATAATTTTTATTAATATAGATATTTATTTATGTAAATACTTAAGAATTCAAGTTCAGTAACCTAAAAAAAAAAAACTTAAATGCATCCATTAAAATCGAGGATAAAATAAATGAGCACACATATATTATAAATGAGGAAATATATTCTTATAAACAAAGATTTGCAGAAAATTTAGATTGTCTCAATCGTCTTCGTCGTCTTCAAACAATGGCAAAGCTTCGATTGCTTGATCTAGAAATACAGCATTGAGTTTAACCAACAATATATTCTCAAGTGTTTCCTGGTTAATTCTATTGCGGTTATCTGCTAAAATAAGTTTCAGCGATGAAAAAGCGCGTTCAATAGTCACCTGAAATAAAAAGTGCATTAAAATTAATATTTGAATTAATAGCTATATTATGTTGTTATTAAAATGTTATTAAAATGCAATTATGGCCGCCATTTTGAAAGTGCAATCGAATGCCATTTTTTAATACGGTTCTGATATGCCAATACATTGAACAAATTTTAATAAACACATCACCTATTTTTAAAATGATCGATCAACCAACTTTCGTTTTTTAGACCAGCTGATTTGGATTGACTTCTTTCTATGCGTTATTTTGTGCGAAAAATTTCATTATTTTTATTTCAGCGAAAATATACAAATCTAAAAATAGCTATTAAAAACCAATTCTTTTAACCCTTTCAGTCACGAAAATCGTAGCGTTGATATAAAAATCTGAAAATTTTGTATAGTAATTTTTATATAAAATAAAAGTCTAAAAATATTAGATCCTAAAAATAACACTCTAAAAAGCATTCTTATGAACAAAATTCTACCATATTCAGCTAAAAAAATAAGGGCAAAACCTCCTCTACTATACTCAACATTAAATCCAGAAACTAATTCAGACTCACCTTCTGCAAAATCAAAGGGTGTTCGATTAGTTTCTGCTAACGAAATTCTTATTCAAATAAACCCTAAGGGAAACACTAAGAAAATAAATCAATTAAATGCTAAGTAATCTGAATACTTAATACTTAATACTTACTATACTTAAATGTATAGTAATCTGAGGTCCTTGAATATGAAACTGTAAAAAAGTTGGAGATTGTATATCTCACCGGTCCAGAAAACCATGTCCAATTTATTGGACATTCGTACTACAGGTACTACAAATTCCAGAAAATGACTAATTTATTTATAAAGTGAAAATAATATTTAATTTAACTTTATTAATATAAGAACTAAAAATAATTCAATTTATTTACATATAGGAAAAATTTTTATTTTAAAACACTTCCTTCCGGCTTTGAATTTGAGGCTTAAGTGCTTTACTACAAGACCTTACATAAAAATTCATTTAGAAAATCAAACTGGTAAAATATGTAAACATTTATATTTTTCTCAGAGAGCTAAATGAGCACTCCAACTAATAGCAGCGCAGAGAAATCATATAATCTAATATCCGTAAAACAATAATTCTTTGAACATGCTAAGTTCTTTTGTCGAATATATTGGACAATGTGACTGAAAGAGTTAATAAAATCATAGAAGTTACGGTACCTGGTGTATGACTGGAAACTGAGGTTGTAAAAAAAACAACAGACAGAAGAAAGAATAGAAAAGAACGAAACTACTATATTAATTTACAAATATACTATATATATATTACCTGAGTTGGTGGAACTGCAAAACATATATTGCTCAAAGCATAAAGCTCTGGGTCGCTGCACTGCTTATCTCTCCAAAACTGAAGAACGTTAGAGTCAGCACGTAAAAAAGGAAGTTGAAGATTCATAATTTTTGTGTAAATATCAATGCTTTTATTGGTTGTTGGCACAAAGGTCTGAGTCAAATAGTCGTTTAAATATTCATCTGCCTTTTGTAAAAATTGGCTGGTTTCTAATGATGCAGACGGGGATTCGGTGCTACTTGTTTGTTCCGTATGCATATTTATATTTTTTATCCTTTCATACAATCTCTTAAGATATGAAACTGCATCTTGCTTTTGTGTCTGTGTCAGTGTGTGCTGAAAACGTGGATCGAGGTAAAGACAAGAAATTAAGCTCTCGTTGCTTAAGAGCTTCGTTGTCCTGGTTTCCATGCTGTGTAAAAGTTTATTCGCAATTTTTTCTACGTATGTTCTGTCGTCTTTTTGAAGTATTTTCTCAGTGCATATTTTGCATTTAAGCCATTCGGCGTAAAAATTACCGTAATGTAATTGTTCTTCTTGGAATTTGACAATTGTGCGCTGAAGTGGCTCAAAAGTTATGCAATATGCTTCAACAAAATCCCAAGTACTATCATTCAACTCAAAATTTTCGTCTATGGATTTATTCTTTATTGGTTCAATTGTTATTAAAACATCCTTAGCGTTTTTCAATGAAGATATCATGTTATATGTAGAGCCCCATCTTGTTGGACAATCCAGTTGTGGCACTGTTAAGCTTTTAAGTTGAAATATTTCCCGATAACCGTTAGATGGTTTTTTGATAAATTTAACTAAATTTCTGCAACTAAATAAAAAACTTTTTATTTCTGTATCCCTCGTGACGTCTAATGCACAAAGCTGCGCTGTATGTGCCGCACACCGACATATTTGAATATCACCCAAGTGGGTCTCCGAAGAATCTTCAAACATTTGTATGTTTCTTAAATAGATTTCATTTCCATCATCCGTATCGTGCCCTTCGAGCCCTTCTTCAAAAAGACTACAGTGTGACAAAATTTTCGTAGTCTTAATCATGTTAGCTCCATTGTCTGACGTAATTGAAACGATTTGACTTAAGTTTATATCATATTTAGTCAATGTGTTAAGTATAGCCGTTGCCAAATTTCTTGAAGAGCTTGCGCCCACACCCTTCAGCTCTACCATCCCTAGTATGCGTGATTGAATTTCGCTGCATTTTATAAATTGCGCACTTATGCCAAACACATTCCGCGATAAACGAGTCGCACTGTCTATTTTCAAAGATAAAAGTCGTTGTTTTACCTCGATTTTTATTGCATCTCTGATGTTGTCAGATACAATTTTTAGCACTTTTTTACAGTTGCTACTGTTAAGGCAAAATTTTTTTCCGTATTTAAGTCCCAGCCCGTGACATATGGGGTCTATAATGTTTTTTAAATTTTCAGAATTTAGAATATTGAACGGAATGCTATCTTCTGTCACTAGGCCAATATAAGACCGAAATAATTGTTTTTTGCTGATTTCGATCTTGATCACTTGTTTTCTAAACATTTTTTTAGAAGTACTGTTTACGGATTCCAAAACATTATTGTCAACATTAGCAAAATCGTGTTCTTTTATTTTATGCACATTGATCACATGAGTTTTTAAATTAAAAATTCGACCAATTTTCAATGTATGCGAACACAATTTACATACGGCTTGGTCATTAACGAAATCAAAATATTTTTCAATAATTTTCTTGTTTACACGTGGCGCCATAATTATCAACAATTACCAACAGAGAACTAAAGAAAACTGAATGACTGAAGCAGCAAACGACATCTATGATCTTATTGCTTGGTCATCAAGCGCAGCAAAAATATTCGAATTTGAACTGCAATATCTTGACCGACAAAAAAAATTAAAGAAAAAGCAAAGAAAACCAAAACAGCAGCTAATTGATGGCAATTGCTGCAATTGGTTTCGAAGCATTTCATTCAGCTAACTGTGTAACAAAAATCTACTGAGCAGTAGTAAGCTGAAGCAAACTTCAGCAAAAAACTGGTTATTCCTTTTTCCTGGTTGCTTACAACTTATTGAGTATGAATTTGAAAACAAAGTTTTTTGTTTTGCTAAAAAATATGCAAGCAAAGCAAAGTTTTTTGTGCTGTTGCTATTTTGAAGCAAGTAATTCAAACACTTAACTGAATGACTGAAGCAGCAAACGACAGCTATGATCTTATTGCTTGCTCATCAAGCAAAGCAAAAAAAAAATTCCAATTTCGACTGCAAGAACTTGAGCGACAAAAAACTAAAGCCAAAGCAAAGCAAACCAAAACAACAGCTAACTGCTGGCAGTTGCTGCAATTGGTTTCGAAGCATTTCATACAGCTAACTGCTTAAGCAAAAACATACTGCGCAGTAAGCTGAAGCAAAAGTGTCTGTTATTCTTTTTTCGCATTTGCTTCTTACTTTTGCTGATTCCTTTTTCATAGTCATAGCGAAGCAATTGCATATGCATTGAAAATAGTCAAGCAATTTCAAACACTGATAATTATAAATCATATTGTGAATTAGCAGGGACTGCTTATTCTGGCGGTGGAGGAGTAATGTAAGTTACCTATGTACATATTAACATAACTATTTATAAACTATTTACTATAAACTATTTACTATAAACTATTTACTATAAACTATAAACTATAAACCATAAACTATAAACTGTAAACTATATTTATATATATATATATATATATATTTATATTATTATAAGCTAGGAATAAGAGAAATTAGAATAAGAGTATTATTAAGAGAAATTAGTTGTAAGCTTAAAATATGTGAAGTTAATTTAAAATTGAATAAAGGAGTTGAGTTCTTTCCGAGACACAGAAGACTGCGTTTGGTTTTTTTAAGAACGTTAATATATGCTTGAAGAGATATGCTATTGGTTGTTATATCCAAGTCTTCTATTTCGCTTTCGTCATCTTCAGCAGGGACTGATAAAGCATTTTGAATAGGCCGTTTCAATATGTTTACAGCATCGATTGGCAGAAAGGAGACATCCTGTGGAATTTTGTTGTCATCAGACAAATATATTAACTCCTCTTCATTTTCAATGCCATCAATGGATTTGTGCGATTCCTTGTTGTTGCGAGTTGTTGAAAAAAAAAAAATATATTATCAGCATTATATTGTAACAAATGATTTCCAGCAAACTTACATTTAATTCAACAGCTTTATCTCCTCCTCCTCGATCCTGAAGACCACATGTTGAAGGCCCTATTAATGATAATAGTAACTCTTCGTCACTTGACATCTTCACTTGCGGTGCTTGTCCTCCTCCAGTTTTAAACAATTCCCTTTGCGCGTTTCCGATCTTCTTCCTTAGATTTTTTTTGACATCATCGTATTTCCCTCGGAGATTTTGCGCGTTTCTTGCTGCTCGTCCACTGGTTGCATTAAATTGGGCAGCAACTCTGCTCCAAGCTTCAGCCTTTTTTTGATTGTTGGTTGCATCCGTTTTTTTGCTCTCCAAAATCTGACGGTTTTGATATACGAGATGTAGAAGCGTACTTTTTTCTGCTTCCGTAAAATTAGGGCAGCGCTTTTCTTTTCCGGTCATATTAATAAATCGCAATTTAAATTGATTTAATATAATTTTTCAATACAATTTCAAACAGTATTATATATTATAACTGTTTTTTTTTGACAGAAAAGGAAAAGCGTTGCCATTTATTAAAATTATTTTTCGTGTAGATACACATAGGTAGAAAAAACATTGAAGTTGCCAATGTGTAGATACCGGATAGGTAGCAGGTATCTGTGGTGTTCTTACACCGATAGATAACTATTTGTTGAAATTACGGGCATCAGTCGATGTTTCGCTTTTGGATAGTTAACACCACGCTTCTATGCAGCGTATGCGCGCAATTTATTACGTAATTTTAAATGCTTACACGTAAAAAAATGTTCAACCAAACTTGGTAATTAGCATATTTTTTCTTTAAAAATTGTTTTGGGGAAGCGAAAACTTAATTTGTCAGTGTTTTTTTTTATTTTGAAGTAATATGCAATATAAATACTATTAGGAGTCGGTAAAATGTTATTAGTAAAATATTACTTTCCAAATAAATATGTAATATTGATATTAATAATAAATATATGCATATTGGTATTATTAATAAAATATTAATATTAATGTTATTATTAATTATTATTAATAACGGGGCCCCTAAACAATAAATAATATTGCACATTATTTACCTAGTAAGAAATTTCATTAATTTCAATTCACTTTCATATAAAAAATTTCTTTAAGCCTCTTGCGAAGTAAAATTTTCACAGTGTAAGCCAAAGAGAGATTCTTTGCTCTCACTTGGGCGCACACTACTACAAAACTGAAAGAACTGTGTATGTATTTTTTTGGCCGACACTGCTCTACAATGTCTACAAACTGTTTTAAGCTGCTCTCGGTTGGTTATCCCATGATGTCGTACTTTACGTTCGAGCAAAGATGCTCAATAGGATTGTGGTCCGGTGATTGAAGGGGATGTGGAAGTGTCGATTTGCAGTTGTAGACAAACCAAGTTTTGATTAGTAGTGAATTATGCTTGAGGTCATTATCTTGGATCAGCCTGAAATCACGACCGAGTTCTAATTTTTAATTTAAAGCACTAGCTATTAAATTATTTTTTAAAATTGATAAATATTGAAATTTGTCCATTGTAGTTTCAACGAAAGCTGAGTTTCCAAATTCGTTAGCTGCCATGGCACCCCATACCATAACATTTCCACCTCCATGTTTTACGGTTGGCGTTAAATTTTCTTTATTAAGAGAAGTATGAGGTCTTCGCCAAACGAAACGACGTCTATCTGAGCCAAAAATATAAAATTTGCTTTCATCAACAAAAACAACTATTTTTCAGAACTCTTCAGGCTTATTTATATATTCTTTTGCATATGCTAAGCGTTTAAGAGCATTATTTTTATATATAATCGGTTTCTTGCTGGACACGCAACCTTTGTAACCATGTGAATGTAAGCAATTTCTTATTGTTTGCGGAATAACGGATGGATCTCCATGTTCTGCAAGGCTTGTCGCAGTTTTTGGGGCACTAATTTTCGAGTCCGCTTTTACCATTCGTTCAATTAATTGCTCCTCTCGTATCGACAAAATATTTTTCCTATCTCTTCCAGATGCAATATCAAATGATTTATTTCATTTATAATTGTTTACAACAGATTGGATTGTTCAACGAGGTCTATCAACAATTTTAATTATTTCTAAATAACTTTTTCCTTCTTAACGATTAATTTTTTTACGTCTATAGGCACTTTTTAGTGTTAAATTCACTTTTAAAAAATTTTAGTAATCTTTCCTAGAGAGCTTTTAAGCACGGCTAATTCCTGTCACAAAATGGAATTCCGTAATTAATTTGACGTAACAGTTAAAATTTTGACATTTAATTGAGCTTTCTACCAATATGATGTACGTGCATGTGCAATTAATTGAGTTGCAATTATGGGGATAGCCGCTTTCATGAATTTTCGTAAATTATTGAACTCTATAAGTTAATTGTTTTTATTTTTAATATCATTACTCATGAATAACTAAAAAATATGAAACATGCTTATTCAATATATGTGCATTATTTTAGAAAATACAATGGCTTAAATAAAAAATTATCTACTGTATGTGCAAATTTTTGATGCAGTGTATATAAAAAAGAGTTTTTGTGTGTAACTACGCAAAAGGAGTTTAGGAGTCCGATAAGAATGAAAATTTGTGTATAGAAGCTTTTTGGTACGGTGCGTGTTTTGAGGCTATCAATTTTGATCCACTTTGAACACCAGAGGGCGCTGTAGTACAAATTTTTTACAAAACCGCCCAAAACTCACTAACCGCTCATGCTATTAGAATGAAAATCGGTATATAGTGGTTTTCAGATACGAAGAGTGTTTTGGCTTCATCTCCTTTGATCCACTTTGAATACCAGATGGCGCTGTAGCAAACATATTTTACAAAACCGCCGATAGATCCTAAGCCAATCATGCAATTAGCATGAAAATTGGTACATAGTGGTTTTCAAGTACAATGAGTATTTTGGCTCTATCTCCTTTGATCCACCGGGAACACCAGATGGCACAGTATTACAAATTTTTTAGAAACTCCCAATTACTCCTAAGCCCATCATGCAATTAGTATGCAAATTTGTATGCAGTATTTTTTAGATACGGTGCGTGTTTTTGAGCTATCCATTTTAATCCATCTTTAACACCAGAGGGAGCTGTAGTTCGATTTCTTTACAACATCGCCTAAAACTACAATATGCCTACAATAGGCATATTTGTAGTTCTTTTTTTTTAGGTTACATATGCAAATGTCTTAAAGTAAAGTTTTTTTATTACTTTATCCCATATATCATGAAATATTTTTCTCATCTATTTTTCTTTAATTTCAGGTAAGAATGGCTAAAATTTAATAATTTTGAAATTAAACTATTTATAGGTAAGTTTTTAATACGTGCTTGTATAAATTTTTCCTTTTAATATACTTCTCTCCAGCCTTGGGGATTTTCGGGGCCGAATAATACAATTTCTATTTTTATTTTGAGATTTAATGATCACCAAAAGGCGCTTTAGTACAAAAAATCTCACCAAAAGTACGAAAATTGTTAAGCGTAAAAAAAATTTATAAAGCCTCTTTAAGGATGGTATAATCCCAATTCGACGTTTATTTTGAAATTTGATGATTGCTGGATGGCAATATGGCACGATAAACAAAAGTTTTTTCATTTTTTAGAGTACCTACCTATGAAATTTATATAGAGATGAAGAACTTTTGTTTTTTTAGAGGCGTAGAACTTTGAGTTGAAATTAAATACTGGGACTGCATATCTTTAAACTGAAAATTGACTTCATTCGGAAGATAATTTTAAGCTTAATAGTGTTTTAATTTTATTTCGGGCATGTGGCCGCCGCTGCTGGCTTGGATGTGGCGCATTCTGGAAGTATACTTTTCAATGTTGAAATTTCGACGAAACTAGTTTTTTCGGGTCCTTCATAATACTATGCTCTACAGAAGAAATTGTTTGTTCGTTTCACACTTTACGACGTCTTTGTGTACGCATTTTAAAATTTAGAGTATGCGTGGTACTGCATTTTTTTGAATGTGGTAGGCCCAAAAGGCTCTCCGCAAAATCGCCCAAAAAAAAATAATGAAAAATCACCCAATTTTTTTCCATACGAATTTGGCGAAAAAATTGGGCGATTTTGCATTTTTGTTGGGTAAAATTTCGTTTTTTGCTTTTGGGCGAAATTTCACCCAAATATATTGGGCGAAATTTCACTTTTCGTTTTTGGGTGATTTTTCGTTTTCAATATTAAACCATTTAAGGACCCCGATTTTTACCGAAAAAATATATTTTATGTAAAATTGAGTAAAAATAAAAACTGCGTTTTTAGTTTTGAAAATTTTTTTAGTTTTCTATTTAAATCGAAAATTCTTTTAGTTTTAGATCGAAATTTTTTCGATCACTAAAGGACATGTTTTGAAAGCAGTCAGTATTTTTTTCCTAATCAAAAGTTTACGAGCCGTATTTGCCGCAAACGAATATTCAGTTGTCACAACTTAAAAATATATCTTATATATAAATACCGCAAGCTATTTCGGTCATTAGTATTTATTATATTAATAATGTTTCTCATTATGTCCGTCCGTCTTCTTATGGATTGCACCTCCGTTGCTATCTCCGTCCGCGTATTAAGCAAACTACCAATTTCGTTATATAGTAACAATTTGTCCAAAAAGTAACTCTAAACTATAAGCGTTATGTTTATACAACGAAGGGAAAAATATACAAAATTTTCAGTTGGGAAAAACGAAGTTTTCAATTGCTGCAATTTAAAAATCAGTCGCGTTTATGACAAACGAAATTAATTTCCTGCAACTATATGACGCGTTTTTCGCAACTTAACTGTTATTATGACAACTGTTGAAACGTTTGCAAATAACGATTTCAAGCACGACAAACGAAGTTTGTTTGCGGCAAACTGGTGATAAACGTTTTTTTTCTTTGCGTGTAGTCAAAAGGTAGCGCGCTTGAGTGCCACCCCAGGAGTTCCGGGTTCGATTCCCGCTCAGACCATGGACTACGCTCTAGCCTTTCTTCATTTCTAATCAAATGAAATTGAAAATTCATCAATATTAATGCATAATACCTGCCTCAGATTCAAATTCTCATGATTCTACAATTTTTCGCCTTGCTTAGAACATCCAACACATATTTCACTTGATTGCCCCCATCATTCCCGCGAATTTATTACCTAAATTTCGAACCAAAACAGACTTGACTGAATAGCTGATGAGCCAAAAATCCTTCGTTCAAAGCTTAAAAAAAATGTAATACTTTACCTCCATTTTTAAATTTTATGTAGTAAAAGCTCCTTTGACGATCATCACATTTTAAAAAGCTTCCTCTTATTATCATAAAATTGTAAAATATGCACTGAATGTGTATTTTCTGGCATTAAAAATTCAAAAAGTTTCCAACAATTTTTGTCTTTTTTGAAGTTTGTTGTCTTTTGGTGATCATCAGAATTAAAAATGAAACATGAATTCGGAATTGCTAACCGAAAAAACTGCATCAATTTAAGTCCAGTTGAAATCGAACGATTTTTAGGGCAACCCTGCATTTTTCAAATTATTAGAAATCGATTTTCTCAAAACTTAGATACAATCCAGCATCCAGACTTAGTGAATTGCAATGAGGGTGCATCCCTCTTACACGCTGCATTCACAGATTCATTGCGAATTTTATGCGGTCACACAGTGTTATTCCTGGATATAAATTTCGGAGAAGAACTTAGCTTAATTTAATAATGCTGAAGTGTTTTATTATATCACCTAAATGACAAAGTATTATAAGTCAACCGTGAACGTAATATTAACATCGTGACATTTATTTTTGCACCTTAGAAAGTTTAATAGGTCAATAAACTTTGAGGAGTTACACACTTTGTGGTCTTCTTCTGTATTTCACAAGTGGGCCAAAAACTTAATGTAAATACAAGGATAAATTAATTTATTACAAAGTCAGCAGTTTAGGTTGGTATAACTTATAACGACAAGGTACTTAAATGGGTCAGCAAAACTATCGCAAAACGCCCCTTGAACTGAAAAAAAAACAAACGCCCATTACTAATGCATGGCTGCGCTTAATATACGCAAGCATATATGGACCATATTCTGCTTAGGTTCAAAAAAACAATAATTCAAAGAACTGCGGCAAGGAGTAGAACACCACACATACTATACAACTGTTCTTCACTGGACACAGCACCATTTAAGCAATCGAGCACAAAGTCAATAAGACCCCATAAATTGGGCGAAACAGCTAAACTACTAGAATGTTTACAATAAAAATAAATAAAACCGGCAACACCTACGGACAGAAAAATTTATTTAATTTCTTATACAGGCACAACAAGAAAAAAAAAAAATAAAAATGCCGCAGGACATTTGAAAGGAAAAATACGTGCTCAACACAAACACACAGAGAGCACTGTGGAACGAAACGGTCTGCTTTCGGGAAAAAAGTCAAAATGGAATTTTTTTTTTTTTTTTTTTAATGAGGATATGTTCACAAAAGTACGCTGAACTCGAGAATAATTTTTATTTTTACCTATTTCTTCATATTAAAAAAATATCAGGGTTAAAAAATGGTTAAAACCTGAATTATTCTGAATATTGTAGTTATGAAAAATGCTTAGAACAAAACAGTTTTTTTAAAATAGTTCCTAAACTCCGAACAAGTTGAGAAAAACCACGTATTATGAGAAAAATATGTACTTTCGAGTGAAATTACATATAATTTTGTAACTTTAAGTTTTTCCATGTAATGGGCTGTTGAAAATTACACTTTTTAGAATTTTGTGAAATTTGGAAAACCATTTTGAACCAATCTTCTCAATAATGCATAGGGATGTATGGGAGTTTTTGTATTTTCTGTAACTTCAATATGTCTGTCTTCAAGCCGTGACGATTAGATCAAACATGCGCAAAATTTTTGATGATTTTTTGAAATTGCTGTGTTTACTACCATTTAAAATGTGTATTTTTTATGGTGTAAATACTTAAAAGTCTTCCATATCATTCATAAAATATCATCATAATGCATCATAAAATTTAAAAATTAGGTATTTACTAGAGCGCTGCACGAGCATAGGAAAATTGTCTTGCAAACCATCTACCATTATTCAAGTACTTCGTCTCAGTCGTCATCACATTTCAAAGCATGTAGTTTTGAGCTCAGAGTTTTTGATATGCACTTAAATTCAGTATCTAAGAAAACTCAAGTAAAATCCTAACTAATGCAGAATATAGAAATAAATATGCCCTACACCTATGCATATTCTATGATTTAAATTTTTTGTTATTGGTCTATTATCGGCCGACATCAGTACATCAACGCTTTCAAGATATGGCGTCTTTTCTAATTTTTAAGGCTATCATATCTCTCTCTGTCCGTGCATCTCGAGTTCGAGAACTGCTTTACGAAACCCAAATGTTGTGTTATTTTTGGCCAATCTTGTTCCGTTTTCGAGATGTGACTTTTTCCAATTCATTTTTTTTTCCCTCTATCTGTGGGTCTCGAGTTCAAAATCCCTTTAGAAAATCCAAATCTGGTGCTATTTTTGACCTTTGTTGCTTCGTTTTCGAGATATGGCGTTTATTTCCAATTTTTAAGGCTATCATATCGTCCGAACATTCTCTATCTGTTCGTCGCGAGTTCGAGACCCACTTTAAGAAACCCAAGTCTAGTGTTATTTTTGGCCTATATTGTTTCATTTTCGGGATATGGCGCATTTTTCACTTTTTTAAGTTAAATTGCACAAGTACTGACCCTCGGTACTTGTGAGTGCATGGCGCACTCGGTGTGCTCGCTATGATTTCCCGTTACTTTAACTTCAGTGTCGCCCTATGATATGATATTTTATTTCACATCAAAATTTTCAAAACACAACCATACTAACGAAGAGCTTTCAAGACATGACATAAGTGTTTAATTTGGCTTCGCTTCATACAAAACATTTTTGCTCGATGACCTGGCTACACTGAAAAACACTGCATCTTCAAAGTGTACACTAGACCGGATCGAAATAAAAACTTTATGAGCTGATATCTGAAATAAGAGTTTGGGTCGAAAAAATGAAAAATATTTCATTAGCAAGAATTTTTTGAAGCCCTTGTCGAAAAAAATTAAAAATTTTAAATTTCATCCAATTTTGATAAGTGTCCGATCAAAACCGAAATTCGGCCATTTTTGTAATATTCGGCCGAATATTTACATGAAAATTTTTTTTAAAAACATTTTTTTATAAAATTTTTTATTAAAATTATTCAAAAACATAACAATTCAAACATATAATAATAACATAAGATAAATATTCTTTGAATATTAAAGTTCAACTTTAAAATAATACATTTTTTCTTTCTAGTAATTCTGTATGTAATTATAACTTTCAATGTAGTGGTCGTCAGTTTTGTGATTCTAATAAATTATCTTTTTCTAACGGAGGTGAGAATGATGTAATAAAAGCCATCATGAAAATAAAGTCAAATGCTATCGGCGAAGACGGTATCTCTTTAAAATTTATTAAAATCATCTTATCATATATAATAGCACCATTGAAACATATTGTAAATCATTACTTTACTACCTCTTGTTTTCCTAAATCGTGGAAACTAGCTTCTGTTATTCATATTGCTAAGGTTACTCGTGCAACTACGATGAGTGATTATAGACCAATTAGTATTCTTTCCTCTTTTTCCAAGATTTGTGGGTCCCTTATGGCCAATCCAATTAATCAATATCTTTTAACGCATAAGCTCTTGTCATCGCACCAATCTGGATTTCGAACCGGACATAGCTGCGCGACTGCAATGCTGAAAGTCATTGATGACATTCGAACATCATTCGATGAAGGACACCTTACACTTCTTTGTCTATTAGACTTTTCCAAAGCATTCGATCGTGTAAATCATTCGATCTTAGTCCAAAAACTTAAACTATTGTTCGGTTTTAATAATAATGCAGTATCCTTAATAGAAAATTATCTTGATGGTAAGATGCAGAGGGTTAAGATTGGGGACTTGTTTTTTACTTACAAGGAAACTAAAATGGGTGTTCCACAAGGATCGATTCTTGGTCCTCTGTTATTTAGTATTTTTATTAATGACATTTTTTCAGTTTGCAATGACGTAACTATGCATGCTTATGCAGATGACATCCAATTATATTCCTCTAACCGAATTGGACTAGTTGATGATTTATGTTACAGACTAAATGATGACCTTAGAGCTATATCCAAGTAGGCATTTGATAATGATCTTTCTCTGAATGCTAATAAATCGTATGTTCACCCAATTTATAAGGATAAAATTGAACATCTAGAAATCCCGCCAATATTTTTAAACGACAATAGCTTACAAATAGTTGTAAAGGTTAAAAACTTGGGTTTTTATGTCAATTGTAAACTCTCCAGTTCTGACCATATAAATAATGTTATAAAACGCGTTTAATACACACTACGATGCCTGCGGTTGACCTCACAATTTGTTCCCATTGAGGCTAAAAAAAGGCTTGTAGTTCAATTAATAGTGCCACTAATAACTTATTCTGAGCTTGTCTATAGTAATCTTGACTATCAGTCTACGCATAAAATTCAGGTTCTTTCAATGATGTGGCAAGATATGTATTTTGGATTGAGACGCTTTGAGCACATGTCAATAAAAAGTAGAGAAATTCTCGGATGTAGCATTATTAACTATTTAAACGCAAGAAATTGTTTATTTTTACATAAATTAATACATAATCAGACTCCATTCACCTCTATAATAAATTACGTTTTTGTGTTTCAAATGGTCTGGCAACCTTATATTACCTTAATTTAAAACTTTGCACTCAAAACGGTTATTTTTCGTCAACGCCATTAAACTATGGAATTCACTACCATATGAAATAAAATCAATCATTAATTCGAATAACTTTAAGCATTCTCTTATGTCCTATTATTCAAACATCTTACTATTACCTACACTGAAAAAAAAAGTTAGCTTAAAATTAAACACAATGTGTTCAAAAAATGTGTTGTTAATTTGACTTTTTTTTCATATGTTTTTCAAAGTTTTTAAATACATTTGCTCTTACTTTGACGAAATTTGTTGCAAGCTATTTTTTAAACACAAATATCGTCAAATTAATAACAATTGTCGTCAATTTTAAAACATTTTTTTTTCAGTGTACTTTTGCTTTCACACTTCTTATTTTTAATCTCACTATACTTTTCGCACTATGGTTTTTTTTTTATGTTAACGTCTTGTTTCTTTTATATATATTCTGAAATTGAATTAAATCTAAAGTAATTAAGTTTGAATTGTTATTTAGATATTTTTTATTATTTTAAGTTAAAAAATATATTGAATATGTAATTTGTTGATTATAATTTTCTTTTATCTGTTGTACTCTTAAAAGATCTCATTGGATCTTATTGTACTAATATTCTTCAAATAAATAAATGAAATGAAAAATAATAAATGAAATGAAATAAAGAGACAATTTTTAACTACACTTTAAGGAAAATTTTAGTATTTGAAGTTAAATACATTAACATTAAAAGCTAAAAATAAGAGCTTGTTTGCATTTTCGCCATGTAAATTATTTCGTCGGTCAGAGTATATTTGCCCTCCTGCACTGAAAAGTTGTTCACTGGCGACACTAGAATTAGGAGCAGATAGATATCTGATTGACACATTTTTTAATAAGTAAAATGGGATGTGGTGCCAGTACTCGTAAATATTGGAATCCTTTGGAAACAAGGGCTCGTTTAAGGTAGTAGTCTGGTAACTTGGGTTCAAAAAATCGAAACTTTTTTTTTTGCTTAATTTGAAAGTATAATGTCTTGAGAATATACTGTGAAAATTTCAGACAGAAATTCGAAATATTTCGGGAGTTATAACGATTTTCCTAAAGTGCCTCGGAGTCCAACCTTTAATGTTGTTGAACTTTAAACGCGTTTTTCTTAAAACATTGTTTTTCTGGTCGGCCCGGGTCGTAACTTTTTTTCTACGGAACCGATTGCTTTAAAATTTTAACAGGCTGTTCTACACACTTATAGTTCTCGTCGGTACTAACGAGAATTTTTGCACCCCTAACTTTTTATTTTACAACCCTTTTCTTTGCTAAAGTAAAATTACTTTTTTTTTCAAAGTCCGCCATTTTGTTATTTACCCTTGAAATTTAACTTCAGTAATTCCGACCAGAAGGACATGTCTATAGATTAAGAATAATCAAGAATATTTGATTTCAGATAACATCAAGAGCCAAAATCACCCGGGCCACCCACGGCAATTTTTTTGAGGTTCCAACTTCGAGTGACAATAATAATAGTAATAAGCTATTAAATTTTTTCAAATAAATTTTTTTTTTATATTTTCAATATGTAAATAAAAACACTCTAAATAATCAAGATAATTCATTTTTATTTTCCTATAAAAAACCACCCTCCAAAGAAGTCATGAAAATAGGCATAAGTTACCAGACTACTATCTTTAAAAAGTCTTTAGTTGTTCTTTGCCACTCAATAGATCAATTGCATATGTACTTGTAACAGGGGCGGTTCTACTTAAGGGCTTTTTGGGCTGCAGCCCAGGTTCCCGTGGATACAAAGGGCCCCCAGCCCCCATTGAAATTGTAGTTAATGTATTGCGATACTGTTTTCGAGAAAAAGTGTATGAAGGAGTGTATCGTTCATTAAATTTATAAGTCATACTGGCTTATATTTATTTAATAATCTACAAGACTTTTTAGAAACAAATGGATTACTACTGGATACTAGTAAGGGGCAGTCCTATGACAACAATGGTGTATAAGCACTACTAAAACAAATCAATAAAACCGCGGGTAATGTATCCGCGGATTCAGTTGGTCAAGAATCTGTCAAGTTTGCAACCGAAATTGTGATCTTTTTTAGAGAAGTGCGCGCTTTCTTTTCTGTTTTGACCTACTGATGGGAACTGTTAAATTGGAAATAAAACTAAAAATTGGCATAAAAAAGTTTAAGCTAAACCAGGTGGTTTTGCCACTATGATTGTCAAAGCTTTAAATAAATAATTAAGATGATAATTTTCAAAAGTTTTAGCGAAAAGGAGGATGAGAAAGTTGATTTCCGAAAAGAGGCACGACATTTATTTAATAAAGTGGCGAAACTCGAAACTGCAATTTTGATTGGAGGGATTTAATTTAGCTTTCAAAGTGGCTTGACTGTCAGTTAGAATACAAATATCTCTAGTTGATACTTCATTCATCTGAAGCCAAGTAACTGTTTCGTGTATCACAGTAATTTCCGCTTGGAAGATACTGCAGCGGTCGGGGAGCCTTAAGGCAAAGTTGATGTTTAGTGATTCAGAGTAGACTCCTCCCCCTACTTTATCTACCATCAGTGTAGATTTCAGTGTCATTGTTTGGTGAAGGACTTATAAGTTCCCATTCATTTCTGGATGGGATTGATACATAAAACTTTTTGTCGAAAAGAAGATTTTGCGTGATGTAGTCTACGGTCTTTGGTATTAGAGGACGAAGTTTCTTAATATTAGAGTGTCCTATTGTACCTCCCATCCATTGGGAAGTGGCTTCTAGACGGATTGCTGTGTTTCAAGCCATCGGTTTTGTTAGGATATCTAGTGGTGTTAGATGGAGCATAATGTCGAGTGCACCCGTTGGAGTGGTACTCAGCGCTCCGCTGATGCATAGCTCAGCTGACCGTTCAACTTTGCGGAGTATATTGAGGTGTGTTTGTTTGTAGCACCGTATACCAACATTGGCCTTATAACAGCTGTATAGAGCCAGTGAGTAACCTTAGGCTGTAATCCCCATTTGCTACCCACTGCTTTCTTGCATGTATATAGGGCTATATTGGCGTTTTTGGTTCTCTCGAGCAGGTTGGGTTTCCAATTTAGTTTCCTATCTAAGATGAGAAATTTAGTCTTGTATTTCCCAGTTTGGAGGACTGATTGTGGGTAAGTTGTGTTATCTTGTAAAGACCACTAACTCAGTTGTATTAGCATTAACGCTGAGTCTACAGCTGGTAACCCAATTTACGAGAGTCTTCAGACAATTTTGCATAACATCTCGGAGAGTGGATGCATATTTTTCTGAGATGACAATAGCAACATCATCAGCGTAGGCTATCACCCTGCACCCCTCTCGTTTAAGTTTACCATTCACCGTTAGATTCCAGAGAAGAGGCGAGAGAACTTCTCTCTGAGGAGTTCCCCTTGGTACATATCTTACCGTGGATGCTGTTCCAAGTTTTGAGCTTATAATCCTGCCTACTAGCAGAATCCATCCCAAGCTCCGTCAGCGTATTAGTGATAACCTCTGTCTTGACGTTGTTAAAGGCACCTTCTATATAAATGAAGGCTATCATTGTGTATTCCCTTCTGATGAAGGGATAGTATCTTTTCAATGATAGATACTATGGAGTGGATAGCTGTTTCCACAGATTTGCCATTGGCGTAGGCATGTTGTGCTGGTGAGATTGGATTTACTTCTATTTTTTGTCTCAAGTGAATATCTACTAGTCTCTCGAGAGTTTATAGAAGAAAAGATGAGCGACTGATTGGTCGAAGGTCTTTTGGGTTTACGTGTGAGTTTTTTCCTGCCTTGGATATAAAAACTACCCTCAAGTGTCGCCAAAGTTTTGGAATGTGATTCAGGTCAAGGCAGCTTTGATAGATTATCATAAGCCATTGGTTTGTGATGTCATAAGTCTCTTGAATTTCGATTGGGGTTATGCCGTCAGGTCCTGGTGACTTAAACGGTAGCTTCGATTGTGTGCTTATATGTAAGGAGTAATGAGTTCAAATACTAACCTTATAATGTTTTGTGCAGCTCTTTAGTGTTTAGATCAATAGATAACTTGAACCAAAATTAATTTTTGTTTTTAATGTTGATATTAAGCAGATATCGGGTGTTTGATTTTCACGCTTATCTTATAAAATGTATTTTTCATCATGCAAAAGCTTGATTTCTTAAAAGATAAACTGTATATTTATTGATCGATAGCATTTTCACTTTTTCATTCACACTTAAGTTAAAGTAAATCATAAATAAAAAAAAGAGTTGGCTGTGCCGTGGACACACCCGTAGGTTTTGATGTGACGAAGTTTCTTGCTGTTGTTGTTAATGTTGATGTTGATGTTGATGTTGATGTTGATGTTAATGTTGATGTTGATGTTGATGTTGATGTTGATGTTGATGTTGATGTTGGTGTTGGTGTTGGTGTTGGTGTTGATGTTGGTGTTGGTGTTGGTGTTGGTGTTGGTGTTGGTGTTGGTGTTGGTGTTGGTGTTGGTGTTGGTGTTGGTGTTGGTGTTGGTGTTGGTGTTGGTGTTGATGTTGGTGTTGGTGTTGGTGTTGGTGTTGGTGTTGGTGTTGGTGTTGGTGTTGGTGTTGGTGTTGGTGTTGGTGTTGGTGTTGGTGTTGGTGTTGGTGTTGGTGTTGGTGTTGGTGTTGGAGTTGGAGTTGCTGTTGGATTTGGAGTTGGTGCTTTGCTTTTAGTTTTTTTTTTTGCTTCCGCATGGGTTGTGCTCTCATTTCAATTAATCCAGCAAAAGTGATGCATATGCGTCACATTAGGCGGTTCCCTGAGGGTCTTTGACATGCCGTCAATTTTTTTTTTATTTTTGTCATATGCCCGAAGACTTCACCTTCGTTTTCGTTCCTTAAAATTTACCGTTGCACTAGTAGTCACAGAGTAAAAAATCCATGCAACGTTTTTTCATTGCTGTAGCATTTTTACTGCATTATATGATTGCATCCCTGAAATCATGACAACAAGATTTTTTTTTGTAATTTAGTTGTAAAGCGTAATAATACATCCCTGCTGTCGTAAAACAAAATTTAGTGTAGCACTCCTCCTGAGTGAGTAATAATTCCATGCAACGATATTACATTTCTGTTACATAAGCTGATATATTCACGACCTGACGACGCCGGAATTTTTTTTTTATTTTTGTCGTAAAGCCATGTATAATATAAAAACTTTATTTTCCTTTTTAAACTTTTATCGTAGGTTATATACTCATTGAGTAAAAATTCAATGCAACGCCGCTGCATGAATGTTGCGTTATCGATCTTTGAGCGGCTCTATCAGCGTCTCCATGATGTCAGAAATTTTTTGTCTAATTTTGTTGTGAGGGCTTCCAGTAGGCCTTTATTGGCGTATCGTATTTTTAATCCTATCACTAATACTCAGCGAGTAATAATTCCATGTAACAAATTTTCATGCTTACGCAGCTCCCACTACGTCCCTATGCCGTATAAAATTTTTTTTTTGTTTTTTTAATATAGTCAAAGAATTAACCTTTATGGTCATACTATTTTTTTAATCATAGCTCTTATACCCAGCGAGTAACAATTCAATGAAACGCAGATGAAATTTTAAAAAATTCATTTTTCAACTTTTTTGGAAACTAGAGTTGTACTGCTCTTCGTCACGTCAATACACGTCACGTCAATACATGGTGTTTAATATATAGTTATACATACTAGACTAGCCTTGTGTGTTCTAGTTGTATGAGAGGTGCCATGCCCATTTGCCCAATCACGCTCAAATTTGGCACGTATCCTCCAAAGATGATTGTTGCTGAAAGTTTCGTTTTCGTAGCTTTTCTGGTTCACCAGATATTGCGAAAAATGTGTTGCAGTTGTAAGGTGCCACGCCTACTTGTCCAAAATTCATACAAAAAAACTTTTTTTTGTACTTTGCTATGCCTAAAATACCAAAAGCGGCCACAAAAGTTGGCGAAAAAATTCCTCCCCCCTAAATTGTACTACTTGTACCACTGTGCAGAGTCCAACAGGAAGTTCAATCGTAACCTTATAAAAAAAGTGGGGGAAAGAAATAAATAAATGCAAACACGCACTGACAAAGACACATACTCACCCACACACACACACACACACGCATAATCAGCTTAAAGCCTATAACAGCAAAAAATGCAAAAAAAAAACCCATACAGCTACCCTTCAAATTGAGCCTCAAAGACGCACAAAGCACCATTTGAGTCCCAAAGCCCCGTTTCAAAAGTCAGGATAGTTTTTTTTTCGCTTCTCTACCATACTTTTATGCAGCAATTTTTCGATTTTTTGCTAGTTCTAGTTTTCAGTAGCAAAATAAACGAAAAACAAATTTATAGCACAACAAAAAAGTAGGCGGAGGAGTAGGGGCGGTTGTATTCACAAATATTCAAGCAGCTTTTGAACGTTGCCGCAATCATAGAGAACCGCATCGAATTCAATGCCCATGGGTCAAGCGTCAACTTTGTTACGTAGTAAATTTTGTTTGAGCTTTTGCAACGCTGGGTCTCAAGTGCCTGCCTACTTGCTATATGAGGCGGAAGGGAGAACGTTATGCTTGTTGGCACGGTTTTAAATAGCAGCAGATATAGTCGACGAACAAACCAAACAAAAAAAAAAAAAACAACAAAAACACAGCAGATGTTGTGGTTAGATCTGTTGTGTTAAATTTTTTCTGTTGTGGTTGTTGTTGTTGCTACTTTTTTCGGTGATAAATAAAAATGGGGGGTTTTTTTGGCGCTTATCATTTGTGGTGTCATTTATAGCAGTACCAGTAGCAGTGCAGTAGTGCGAGTAGTAGTAGTAGTGGGCATCACTGCGTATTTGTCGTTATTTTTATCCCTTTTTTTAAATCTGGCCACTCGAATAGGACTTTCGTGCATTGTTGCCGTTATGTTTATTTTATGCTTGGCCGCTTTACGCATAGCTCTTTCGTTTTCGTTGTTGTTGTTGTTGATGTTGTAGTTGTTGTTCCCATTTTGAGAAGCCAGCCATTTCACTGTATAGGGATGATGGCTTAAAAAAAGGCCCAAAGTGAGTGAAAAAGTTTTAAAATTTGCTGTTGACACTTTGTGTTTGTATTGGTTTTAGTTCTGTGTTTTTTCTACCCTTTTTTTTGTCACGTATATTGGGGCTATTTGTTTGTTCGTTCATTTGTTTATTTGTTGTAGTGAAAAAACAAAACAAAAATAAAAAAACCGTGGCATTTAAATTGATACAAACTGGATGAAGAGCAAATTTTTTCTTAACTCCGTTTGTCAAAGTGTCAAGTGTCAACACTGAAATGGGATTTTTTTGTTATTTTTAATTTACGCTAGTCATAAATTAAGCTTTGGTAATAAAAGAAAAAAAGGAGTGGGAGCTTTGGCAGAGCATGTAAACAGCCTCTTTTGTTTGATAAGAAAGAGTTAGGGGCTCATCTCAAAGTGATTTTTTTCAAAATTTAAAAATAAACTGAAGAGTAATGTGAAGGTCAATTAAAACTCGGACAGATTGTCTGAACCCGGAAAGAGTGACATATTAGGTGAACCTTTTTTTATGGATTTATTAAGTGAATTTGAATGACTTACGTATATTGTTTTTGTTACGCTTTATCGAGTTTGGCTTTAAAAACTTGAAAAAAGCTTTTTGAGTTATATGCAACGGCGTTGCATGAAATTCCCACTTGCTTAGTATATGCGTTATGATTAAAACTATGCAATAACATTTAACAGAGCTTCTTTGGCCGGATGAAAAATTAAAAACAAAAAATATTGGCATCACCAGGACTTAGAAATAGCCGCTTATGCAACGAAATAAAGAAAAAAAAGGAAAAGAAAAAGCAAAAGCAAAAGCAAAAGTAAAAATAGAAGCAAACACAAAAGCAAAAGTAAAAGCAAAAGCAAAAGAAAAATTAAAAGCAAAATCAAAAGAAAAAGCAAAAGCAAAAGCAAAAGAAAAAGCAAAAACAAAAGCAAAATCAAAAGCAAAAGCAAAAGCAAAAGCAAAAGCAAAAGAAACAGCAAAAGCAAAAGCAAAAGCAAAAGCAAAAGCAAAATCAAAAGCAAAAACAAAAGCAAAAGCAAAAGCAAAAGCAAAAGCAAAAGCAAAAGCAAAAGCAAAAGCAAAAGCAAAAGCAAAATCAAAAGCAAAAGCAAAAGCAAAAGCAAAATCAAAAGCAAAAGCAAAAGCAAAAGCAAAAGCAAAAGCAAAAGCAAAAGCAAAAGCAAAAGCAAAAGCAAAAGCAAAAGCAAAAGCAAAAGCAAAAGCAAAAGCAAAAGCAAAAGCAAAAGCAAAAGCAAAAGCAAAAGCAAAAGTAAAAGCAAAAGCAAAAGCAAAAGCAAAAGCAAAAGCAAAAGCAAAAGCAAAAGCAAAAGCAAATATTGTCGCTTAGAGACGAAAAAGCAGTACTCAGAGTACACTCAAAATATACTCGAAAATACTCAGATATACCGCCTTTTCAAGACTCTAGCTCGACGCACTCATTGAATACGAATCTAAGTGCTTCGGGCTACGCCGCGCTCGGATAAGAGTATGTACTTATACCCGAAAACATGCTAATGAGCAGTGTGACCAGATAGTTTTCGGAAAAAGCGCGAACTACAAAATTTTTATCGCCCAAAAATCACCCAATTTTTCACCCAAATAAACCAAGCATCTGACAGTTGACAGATTTAATTCGCGCGCGTTTTTTTTTCTTGCTAGCTGATATTTTATTGAAATGTAAGTAAATTCTTGGTCTTTTTTAAAAATATAAATATGTTAATTTATATTTTTTTTTATAACAAGGGGAAAACATAAAAATGCTACCCAGAATATCATTATCCTGGACTTTATGGATAAATATCCTGACATTGCCAAGGGCTTTACCAATCGGGATAAACCAGCTGTGGATTCTCTTTGGCAAACATTAGCTGTGTCCCTTAATAGTGCAGGACCACCACGGAAGGATGTAAATGGATGGAAAAAGGTAAAATTAAATTTGTGCCACAAAATTATAAATTATAACTTCTACTAGTTTTGTACTTATTCATAGACATGGACTGAGTGGAAAAGCGAAATAAAAAAGAAGCTTGCACACAACCAAACCGAATCCCGAGCAACTGGTGGAGGTCCCTTTTCCAAACATCAACTGACTCGTAATGAAGAAGCGATTGTCCGCGTATGTAGCATAGCGCAGTCGGTGGAAGGTGTGCCGGGCATTGCAATTGGCCTCAGCGAAAATGCAAAATATGGAAGTGAGGACGAAATGCCATCAACTTCTTCAAAGCGGCCAATATCACCACTTTCAATCACCAACACTCCAAAAAAGCCAAGAATAGAAAGCACTGGGGAGCGCTTAAAAAATTTTTGGATGAGGACAACAAAAGAAAGCTCGAAATAAATGAGAAATTGGACCAGCTCATAAAAGTTGAAAAAGAAAACGCAAGCAGTCTCAGGCGCATTTATAGAGCGATGGAGAAAAATAATGAATCTGTCGCAAGTGCAGTACATGACCTCAAAAACGAGTTTGTGTGTGTTAGTACATCAATATTGCAAGCAATGCAAAACAAAAATGAACTCAAAAAAAAGCAATTGGATTTAGATCTGCTTAAGGTTAACCATAAAAAAAACCAGTGAAAAGTGATATTTTATACCAAGATGTATAAGAAGCAATTGTTTTAAATCATATATATTTTTTGTTCCTAGTTTTACTAAAAGTACAAATATTTTAATGTTACCTTCTGTAAGACTGTTTAATGAATTTTTTTTTTTGTTTTTAAGTAATAAATTCTTATTTTACATACATATAAATATGATTTATTATAGAGTGTTAGCTATTTCGTCCCTTATCCTCTGACCTTCAGTTCGTAAAGTCGCGTTCGGTGGCGTTTCTACACTGTCCTCAATAGTGCTTGTTGCAGAAATATTATTATCCTCGTTATATGCTATGTTGTACTTTCTGCATATATTGTGCAGCGCGCTGCAAACGTTTATAATTTGAACCACTTTTTTTGAACTATAGTGCAATGTGCTTAGTAAACAGCGAAACCCGTCTTTTTAGTACGCCTATAGTTCGCTCCACGATATTACGAGCTGAAGAATGGGCCATATTAAATCTGTATTCCTTAGAGTTGTAGTGCAGATCTCTATAAGGTGTTAACAAAAAAGGCTCAATGCCATATCCACAATCTCTGACTCGTACTTCCTAAGAAAATGTTGTCTAGCAGTACTTATGTTCCAAACAAATGCGTCATGGCTAGAGCCGGGATACCGTGCATCTACTGCCCGTATTTGCATGTCGCCGTCACAAATCTGAACAAAATACATACGAAACTTTTGGAAAATATTTCTTAAGGGGAGCAACGCAGCCAGAGGCCGAAAAAAAAGGTCATGTTTGTGAATTTTTTTAAGGAAACCTATGGGATATTTTTGAATCAGGGTTTTTATACCTAAAAATATACACATTCAAGAGTATTTTTAGTTTTTTTTTTATTAAAAAAAATTTAATATTAAGGTCGATACAGCAGTTTTTGTAGAGCGCTCTGAAAAAAAGGTGAAATGCGGTGACCAAGATTGCTCCTCCTTAATTCATCTGAAACAAAAAAATGAAATATATTATTAAAGTAGATACTTAAAACTCGTACTTGTCATAGCCGTTTTTGAAAATATTGATTTTTCACAAAATGGCGGACTTTCAAACGTAAAAAAACGATTTTCGACCAAAAATTCGTCATAGTTTTGCCTATAAAAAATGAACGAAGCTAAAAAAAAAAAAAATCCTATGACAAGTACGAGATTATTATGTGTACAATAAGCCTGCAAAAAAATCAAAACGATCGCTTCACTAAGCTTTGAGAAATCTTGGTCACCGACTCTGAAAACATGGTTTCGAGAAAAACGCGTTTGAAAATAAGCGCCAGCACTGCGCGCTCTAGAAGGCGGTTCACTCAGTAGGCTATAACTTTGTTATTTTTTGAGATATTAACTTGAAATTTTCACCAAATATTCTTGAAACTTAAGGCTTTAAGAAAATGCAAAAAAAAGTTTTGAAAAAAAAAAAGTTCTGACTGCGTATCTCCCCTTAATATTAAAATACATTTTTTACTTACAATCATGGCATTCATACTAAAATATCCTTTTCGATTAAAGTATAAATGTTCGTCAATACTAGGTTTAATGATTTTAATGTGTGTTCCATCGATGCATCCAACAATAGAAGGAATTTTGTATTTACTATAAAAATATTCTCTTGATCTGCGTTTTTCGTTATGGTCCATGTCAAGTTGCACCCATTGAAAACAAATTAATCGCTCCATAACTTTTAGAACATCACCCAAAATTGTTGACACGGTACTTCTACCAAGACTTATGCTAGAGTCATTTCCGACAGATCTTTGATAGGATCCTTCCGCTAAAAATCGTATTGTGGCTGCTAGCTGGAGTACAGGTGGAGTTTGCGAAAGTGACAATTGCGATTGAATGGTGAGCAGTACCATACGGAAAGCCTCTTTGTTTAAACGATAATGGGCAATAAATCTACAAAACAGCTTAAAACACAACTGTACAGTAAAAAAAAATATACTTACACCGACTCTGGCAGCTCAAGTGGATTGCTGCAATCTCTCAATATTCTTCTCTTAACTTTTTCAGAGCTCCCTTCTTCCATTAACAAAAATGCAATAACAGCTGAAGCCATTTTATGTTTATTTAATGATTTCTATTAAATTTAGATAAAAAACACTTCAATTTAACAAAATTTCTAAATAAAATTTGCACATATACAGAAAAAAATGTGTAAAACAGCTGATTCGAACATCGGTTTTGTTTATGTTCGAAAAACGCTAAACCAATGCGATTTGGTGACACCAAATGAAATCGGAATTGGTTTGTAATTCCGACAAAAAGCCAAACCGTCTTGGTTTCTATGGCAGCCCCGATTAAGTTCCAAAAATTTTCTCATAAACAGCATTATATCTTGAAAGCCACCGAGTTGATGAAACTTGTATGAAATTCAATCTGCTTGATTGTGGGTTATTTATGAAACTATATATTTGATAGTACTTTTTTCGTCTTAAAGGACTATTTCTAAACCAATTGTATGTTTCTTTTACAAGAAAACCAGCTTCGCTGCTGAAAACATTCGATGCTTTGGAATAACATAAGTGAAGGCTATAACATATGCACTTTACAAGAATAATATTTGGGATTGCTCTCTAAGCCTTGTATAAAACGAATTGTTAATGCCATATAAATTGCTTGCACCATCAGTTATTTTGATGGTTACATTTTGAAGAGTCAAATTTTGTGCTTCTAAAAACTGTTTGATTGCGTTAAAAAGTTTTTGAGATGTTGTGTTAACTACATGAATTAACCCTAGAAAATGGGTCATTACTTTTGAACATTTTGTTGAAAAATATTTAACGCACACACAAAGATACTTCGTCGTACTTATATCTGTCGATTCATCAACTATAATGGAATATAGTGAATCTCCGAAGTCAGAAACAACAAATTTTTAATTTTTTTGTATGGAATGACTGAATATATGGAATGTTTATCACGAATCTTTTTACAAAAGAAGCCCAAAAAAAGCGCAAAATTATAAAAAAGATCGCCCAGTTGGCGCTTTATCGCCCAATCTGGACACACTGCTAACGAGTCGAATGAGTATAAGTATTTTACATATTTTATTGAGTAGAAAACAACAAGTAACTCGAGTATGATTCGAGTATCCGATTTCTATCGAATACTCATTGCAGTTCTCTGGTGCACGAGCTAGCTGACATTATAACGATATCAGATGGTAGTGTTTTTACCATTTTACACGAACATATGGGTATGCGAAAGCTATGTGCAAAGTGAATGCAGCGTGAACTCACAGTCGACCAAGAACAACAACGAATTGATGCTTCAGAGGAGTGTTTGACGCTGTTAAACCGCAATAAAATTGAATTCTATCGTCGATATGTGACACACCAGAATCCAAAAGACAATCAGCTGAGTGGACAGCAGTCGACGAACCGAATCCAAAGCGAGCAAAGACCCAACAGTCGGCCTATAAGGTGATGGCGTCTGTATTTTGGGATGCGAAAGGAATAATATTCATCGACTATCTCCAAAAAGGAACCACCATCAACAGTGACTATTACTGTGCACTTTTGGATCGATTGAAGGCTGAAATCGCAAAGAAACGGCCACATTTGCAAAAGAAAAAAGTGTTATTTCACCAAGATAATGCACCGTGTCACAAATCGATGAAAACGATGACAAAATCGGTCAATTGAATGACCCAATTGAATGAATTGGGCTTCGAATTGCTTACCCATCCACCGTTTTCTTCAGATTTAGCCCCCAGCGAATTTTTCCTGTTTACAGATATCAAGATAATGCTTGATGAAAGGCAATTCAAGTCCAATGGTAAAGTAATCGCTGAAACTAGGCCTCAGTTGATGAGAAAGAGAAATCGTACTATAAAAGTGGTATCGAAAAGTATCGCTGGTACTTTTGGTAAGTGGTATACTCGTTGTATCGCTCTCGAAGGCAACTATGTTGAATAATATAATCGAGTTTTAACAAAATTTTGTTTTTTTTCTTACTTATCCTACAGACGTATTGAATGACCTCTTATGTCGAAAGTTTTCAACAAAAACAAATGACTTTTACAAGCTCTGTGGAAAAGATTAAAAAATATAAAAACCGAAAAAGTAAATTAATTTCGAAGGATGTTCTTAAACCACTCTAACATATGGTTAATATAAAAAAATGTTAATAAAAGTCTAAAATGTACGTGCATCGTCCTTCCAACTTGAAGTAGTTTTTGTTTTTTTTTTCTGTATTTAAAACTATCTCCATTAGTTATGTAATAGTTAAACATATCCAAATGTTTTGCTGCTCAAAGTTCAAGTGGGTTAAAAGTAGTGGTGCAACTCGTCCACTTGACAGACAAAAGGTTAAAAAAGGTTCTATTCGGGTTACTGTGACCAACAAAAGGTTGCACTCGAGTTGCAGGCCCAACGAAAAAGGGTACGTTTTGACCTCAAAAGGTTGTAACGGCGTGGGAAAAAAGGTCGAGAAAGGTTAAAAGTGTTTAGTTCAAAAGGTTGCCGCAAGAGCAAGGATAATATTTACATATTGTAGAAAAATAGTGTAATTTTGTTTTAAGTACCTTTAAAATATATTTGGCACTATATTCGTTTTGGGGCACTTCAATGCCACAAAAACCACAATGAAAATACAAATTAAAAGAAATTCCTAGCGGAAATGTGTGCCCCCTGCTTTATCAAGTCAAATAAGCAACGGCAACACTTTGGTCCGTTCCAACAATGGACTCATTGTCCTTGCAACAAATAAATTTTCGCAGTTTCGGCACGTTTTGATGATGTGTGTTTGGGTTATTTTTTTTTTTGTTTTATGTGTTTTCTTTTTGAAGAGCAGGCAGGCGAACAAACGCGAGCACTTCTCATGCAGGACACGCGTTGTCAATAAATTGTACGCGCTCGCCGTACCTGCCACAACCAAAGGCTGATGAAGGAGTTGCTTCCGGTTCATGAAACGCGGCTGTCATCACTTGAACGCAAATTGATTCGTTCCGTTGGTTTTTTTTGCGTATCTTTCGGTGCAGCGCTTCAACATTCAAGGACGACCTTATTGCCAACATCCTGCCAAAGTGGTTGCAAGGCACATTCTTTAACGTACACAATTCGTTTCGGATATAAAATTAAAACCACCAACTGACACTAATGGCCATTATCTGTCGTCAGGGTAGCAACAAAGAGCTTTGTTCTAGGTATGCCGCTTGTCCGCATGTCCTTGTTTGTGTTCGATCTTGTTATGGCTTATTATTTGCATTTTTTTTTTTCAACTTGTCTTCTTTGCTTCTGCTCATAAATAAATACCTGCATCAATATTTTTTGCATATGAAGGTTATTATTTGTTCCTTTATACGGGGTAATAATTTGTTATTATGATGAATTTTTTTTTGTTGGGTATTATTTTCCTACTCCCATTGTTTGACGCATGTCATGCAGTTAAATTGTTCGATTGAACGGAATTTATGCATTGTTGATGTGTTTGTTCAGCCAGACTTATTGATTGATCGAATGATTGTTCAATTTAAATATGTTACATAAAATATAGGAAATGTCAATAAAAAAGAAACAGCTCAGAAATAGACAAAAAAGACCATTCTATTGAATAATTGAGCATTATTGTTATATGTGAATTGTTGGAGATTTTAAAGGTTCTTTTAAGGCGAACAGAATTGTTTTGGAGCCTAATGACCTAATGTAATAATAATAATAAACTGGCCACTTCAGCCCTTGGAAGGACTTTGACCGAACTTCTTATGTTCAAATTGTGTTGTGTGTGTTATTGAATTGATTTATTCCGACTTGAAACGGCTAATGTGCATGTTCTCAAGAAGTTTTACATGGCATTATTTACTCTCTGAGGTTTGCCATTGTCTGCAAAGAGAGAAAAATGAAATCAATTCAAAAAATTTTCTGTGCCAGATAGAAATTGAATCAGGATTCTCTGGCGTATGGGTCACGCACCATGGTCTACCACTGGGCCACGGCCGCCACAACCTTATCCTTATCCTTATCCTTATCCTTATCCTTATCCGTATTCTTATCCTTATCCTTATCCTTATCCTTATCCTTATCCTTATCTTTATCTTTATCCTTATCCTTATCCTTATCCTTATCCTTATCCTTATCCTTATCCTTATCCTTATCCTTATCCTTATCCTTATCCTTATTCTTATCCTTATCCTTATCCTTATCCTTATCCTTATCCTTATCCTTATCCTTATCCTTATCCTTATCCTAATCCTTATCCTTATCCTTATCCTTATCCTTATTCTTATCCTTATCCTTATCCTTATCCTTATCCTTATTCTTATCCTTATCCTTATCCTTATCCTTATCCTTATCCTTATCCTTATCCTTATTCTTATCCTTATCCTTATCCTTATCCTTATCCTTATCCTTATCCTTATCCTTATCCTTATCCTTATTCTTATCCTTATCCTTATCCTTATCCTTATCCTTATCCTTATCCTTATCCTTATCCTTATACTTATCCTTATCCTTATCCTTATCCTTATCCTTATCCTTATCCTTATCCTCATCCTTATCCTTATCCTTATCCTTATCCTTATCTTTATCCTTATCCTTATCCTTAGCCTTATCCTTATCCTTATCCTTATCCTTATCCTTATCCTTATCCTTATCCTTATCCTTATCATTATCCTTATCCTTATCCTTATCCTTATCCTTATCCTTATCCTTAGCCTTAGCCTTAGCCTTATCCTTATCCTTTTCCTTATCCTTATCCTTATCCTTATCCTTATCCTTATCCTTATCCGTATCCTTATCCTTATCCTAATCCTTATCCTTATCCTTATCCTTATCCTTATCCTTATCCTTATCCTTATCCTTATCCTTATCCTTATCCTTATCCTTATCCTTATCCTTATCCTTATCCTTATCCTTATCCTTATCCTTATCCTTATCCTTATCCTTATCCTTATCCTCATCCTTATCCTTATCCTTATCCTTATCGTTATCCTTATCCTTATCATTATCCTTATCCTTATTCTTATCCTTATCCTTAGCCTTAGCCTTATCCTTACCCTTATCCTTATCCTTATCCTTATCCTTATCCTTATCCTTATCCTTATCCTTATCCTTATCCTTATCCTTATCCTTATCCTTATCCTTATCCTTGTCCTTATCCTTATCCTTATCCTTATCCTTATCCTTATCATTATCCTTATCCTTATCCTTATCCTTATTCTTATCCTTATCCTTATCCTTATATATAGGATAAGTATATACCTTATATATACGATATATAGTATAGTTCTGTCAATTTTTTTTTTAGCTTTGAACCAAGGATTTCAGGTGGAAACCTATTCAGTCAAGTCTGCCTTGGTTCGAAATGTGGTGATAGATTAGTGGGAAGGAAAATTTAATCAAGTAAAACACGTGTATGATGTTCTAAACGTGGTGGAAAGCCAAAGAAACAGGTGAATTTGAATTAGAGGCAAGTGATATGCCTTTACTTCAGTCAATTCAAGTTATAAGACAATCTCATCCACAAACTTCTCCACCATCAACTACAACTTCGAGTCGTAAATATTGATGAATTTTCAGTTGATTAGAAATTAGGAAAGAAAATTGCAAATGCGAAAGGTTTAAAGCGAAGGAGGATCATGGCCTGGCCGGGAATCGAACCCGGGACTTTTGGGGTAGCAGTCGTGCACGGTACCTACTCCACTACCCAGGCTATCAAATAGAGAAGATTGGTATTTGACTTTCGAGGTACATGACATCCAAAACTCAGAGACAAACGTATAGATCTGTGGGTGTGTTCGGTAAAACTGACTTCTGCAGTGTCCTTCCTTCAAGCAGAAATCTATGCGATTGAGAAAGCAGCTCTATCAATCCATCCAAAGGACATCAATCCATCCAAAGGACATCAATCCATCAAGGTCTACGATCTTTGTAGATAGATAGTCAAGCTGCACTAAAAGCACTCTATAGTGATTATATCGAAATTTGTTAGGAGCTGTTATTCCCAAGTTAGTCATAGAGACAATATCTGGTGGGTTCCACCACATAGAGAGAAGCGTAAATGCAGATAGATTTGCTAAAGAGGGCTCTGAACTGAATAAAAGTTCGGAGAGGACTCTTAAATGAATAAAAAGAAGTTCGGACATAAGTCCCTTTGGGGTAATCAAGAAAAGCATAGACGATAAAACTAGATAAAACACCTCTAGGTCTTATAGAGGCGATTTGATATCTTCCGCTGCCTTAGGACTAAAATCTTTGAGAATAAATCCTTAATTTCGATGCGTAAAAATGTAAATCGCACATTAGAAGAGGTCCTTACGATACACTATGTTGTAGTGACCTCTTCAAGATTTGAAAATACATCAAGACTTCTGCAGGGCTGTGAAGTTGTCGAAGACATTTAAATTATCCAACATCTAATATGCGGGTAGATCTCTTTTTTCCAAGAATGTCGACTTCGCGATTGGGAAACCAGATTTTACAGAGAACTACAGGAGTTCATAGCTGCCGCACTTTTGAGCTGATTAAGATCCATTCGGGGTACCAACTGGTTCAACCAACCCTGCTACAACTGATTCAGCTACTTTTTCTAAGATAGTTCCGATCATGATACAAAAACAAGGAAGGCTCATTTTAAAATGGCTGCTCAAATGTGAAATTTTACAACAAAGCTGTAAGTGCCACAAACGTCAAACGACAAAAGAAACAACAACAATTAGCAAAACTCAAAATCAACAGCTGGTTTTGACATCTAGCTCACCTTATTCTCCAATATGAGCTTACCTTATAATTGTATCATGGTTCCGATAGGTTCAAAGACATAGGGACTCACAATGGTTCAAACGACATGCGCTTCAACAACCTTAGGTTGCTCCTCTCTCTCTCTCTCTCTCACATAGAATCTAACATATCTTTCTTCATTTCTTAAAATTTATAAGGAGCTCTGTCGTTCACGTTTATAAATTATAATTTGAGCAAATATGTTAGTTATGACACTCTTTGCTGGGGTAGAATCGGCAGTCGCTGTTCTGACTGTCAATGTGGAAAAATAACTAATTAGCTGTCGCATGAAATAAATAGAAAAAAAGGTGATTACCACTTAAGCCTATTCCATCCCATAATTTCCATTGTGGGATCCAAACAGTTTGCCAGAATTTTGGAATTTAAAAAATATCATGTTTTGTATAAAAAAACCCATTTATTTTCTTTAATTCCAATAGCTTTTCCCCCGCAGCCAATAGCTCGACATATTTCAATTGTCAGCTGCAGTTTATTGGCGCCATTTTGTACGCACAGACACTATGGATATAATACAACTTCCGCACATGGACTGCATTTAAAGCGAGAGAGTAGCGCACAAATTCTGCATTTTATCAATGGTAACGGTTTTCGCTCCATTTACGGTATTTGTTGTTATTGTTGTTGCCTTTGGTAAAATTTGCACGCAATTTTCAATTGCATGCAGGGATATCTGTCAGGGATGTCACGTACTTGAGATTTTATTGAAAATGCAATAATTGGCTGAGAGCATCCTGAGAGGTTTGTGGGCTGTATGGCGATAATGTTGGGACGTTGTGCTGTATCTTTTTTTATGTTTTGTCGTTGAATGCTTAATACTAACCAGTGATTCAGGTCAATTGAAATGAGTCTGAGTAGACAATGTATGAAAGATATTTTATCTTAACTGCTGGAAATTTATGTGTTTGGGGTTGTCATGACCTAAGACCAGATTATTGCATGTAGGTTGCAAAGTCGTTTATGTTGTTTTTTGTTATGATTAATTTTTGAAGGATATCTTCTTTCATTACCTTTCAATTTTCGTGGCTAAAATGAGAATAATTTTCTCTTTATTTTTCAATCTCTGAAGCTCAGCTAGATACAAGTTCGGAAGAGAGTTGAATGTCTCTGACGGAGACATTTTCTGTTACTTTTTTTGCTTCTATGATTGATTTTTTGCTTCTATGATTGAATTGAAGTTTTGCTTCTTTAATTGATTTAAAATTAATTGCTATCTATAGTGAAAACAAATTTTTTGAGCTCTAGGCCAATCATGTTGACAACAAGACAACATGAAGAACAAAGAAGGCAACAACCAACAACAACAACAACGGCTCTATATAGAGAAAATCACACAGCTTGACTATACAGACTGTTTCATTGGCCGCTACACCAACTCATCAGTAGCCTTTGTATGACTTTACACTGTGATCCACCACTCAAGCTACTTAGGTTCTACTTATACTGCCAATATGCCGAGAAAGTTACCCGGAATTTATTTTTGGCAGAGAACGCCTGAATTTTGTAACTGAGTTCTTATCTACTTTTGATGCAAACTGTACCAAGGTTAACCTAGATCGTATCATACTTTTAGACATAACCTTAATTCATGTGCATCTTCGAAATTCGATCACATCGGTTTACTGCTATCAGAGCATATTGAAGTTGTTGTTATTTTTGCTGTTTAGCTCCCCCCGTTTTTCCACACTTCCATTTTTAGGGTTCAGTTAGTTTAACTGATGGTACACCTAAGATGGTGTGGAGACCATTTTTGTTATGAAAGACTTTGTTGTTTATGTGATTAACACACAACTAATCATTTTCTTAACATTTTTACGGGCGTGCTCTCCCAGAAATTTTAATCTTAATATTTTGACTACGGCCTTTCATTATTTGTATTGAAAACAAATTTTTTGAGCTCTAGGCCAATCATGTTGACAACAAGACAACATGAAGAACAAAGAAGGCAAGTCTTGTTGTCAACATGATTGGCCTAGAGCTCAAAAATTTGTTTTCAATAAAATAATGAAAGGCCGTATTCAAAATATTAAGATTAAAATTTCTGGAAATGAGTTAAAAAAGAACCATAAAATGTTCTATTTTTGTTCCGAAATGCGTTAAAAAAAGAATAATAAAAAAGTTATTTTCCGACACTTGGAAATGAACCCTCTTTAAATAAATTTTCGGACGAAAATGCCTCTCAGAAGCGAAACTTTTTTCTTCGGAAATGAATTACAAAATTGATTCTTCTATAGCAAACAAAACCTTCGTTTACGGTTCAGTGTGTTTTTTTTACGTTTGAGTATTGTATTTTTTTTTTTAAATTTTCTTCTATTCTTATAACTATGTTGTGATATATTTCCATACTTTGCCTTGTTATATTTAAAAATTTCACATCGTGACTATTATCCTTGCATGCATGAAGTCAATATTTACGCCGAACAGGGCTTCTTGTTTTCATCTTGACAACCATTTCGTGGTCGTATTTTATAAATTATTCACGGTATATTTTGTCTCGTCGAAGGAGCTCTCAAGGCAAGTTAATTCATAGACAGCAACCCGTTTTTTGAGGACTCTCAAAGTGCTCAGACAATATTTCAAGGGACATATTGAAGCGTCCTTAAAAAGAGTGTTGCCACTGCGTGCTAAATTAACGGTAATGTTGCTGATGTCAACTGCAAAGTTATATAGCTTCCAGGAAATAATTTATTTCTTATAATTTTTTTAATAAATTTTTTTTAACTTTGAACCAAGTATTTCAGGTGGAAGTCTGCCTTGGTTCGAAATGGGGTGCTAGATTAGTGGGAAGGAAAGAGCAATCAAGTGAAACACATGTAGGATGTTCTAAGCGTGGTGGAAAACCAAAGAAACATGTGAATTTGATTCAGAGGCAAGTGTTATGCCAGTCAATTCAAGTTATAAGGCAAACTCATCCACAAACTTTTCTACCCCCAACTACAACTTCAAGTCGTAAATATTGATGAATTTTCATTTCAGTTGATTAAAAATGAGGATAGAAAATTGCAAAATGCAAAAGGTTTAAAGCGTAGGACCATGGCCTGGCCGAGAAACAAACTCGGGACCTCTGGGGTAGCAGCAAGAATGATAGAAACAAGATTATGCGTTCCGTAAATGAAAGAGAGAGAGCATGACGTCACAAGCGATATTGTCAGACTTTGGAATAATTTTACCTTGGGGCCCGCGCCTAAATATTTTTATTTTCTATTTTTATAATATGTATATGGACCTCCAAAACCTATTGGTACACTAAAATTTTGTTGGTCTCGAAAAAAATTTATACAGAAATACAGAAGAATAAATATCTTTACTTTACTTTTCTGAGAGAATGTATTTTCAATATCGTCAATTTGCCTAAGCGATCGCACATTTGCATACGTTTTTGTCAAGCAGAAGTGCTATGTGACGTCATGCACTTAATTGAAAAATAGAGCATTAGATAACGGGTCTGCGGAATGCGTAATCTTGTTTCTATCATTCTTGGGGTAGCAGTCGAGCAAGCTACCTACTCGACAAGCAAGGCCTAAAATTTTTCTCTATAAAAAAAAAAAAAATTTAAAGCTCATTGATATTTTTAAATTTAAAAAATTCACAACTAAATCGAGTTTAGTACCTCATTTAGAAAATATTTTCGTGTGAGTTCTGTAGCTCAGAGCGTAAAGCGATCGCTTTATAAACGCTAGGTAGTGAGTTCGAGCCTCGAAAATGTTAACGCTTTTTTTGTGTTTTTATGAAACCTACAATTGCGCCTGTTAAAATTAATTTTTTTAAAAATTCTTGTATATTTTTATAAATCCTATTAAATTTAAGGAAATGAGTTATTGATTTTAATATAACGGAAAAAAAAATATTAATGCCTTTAATATTTGATTTGGCCATGATAAACTCCTATTTAGTTTTTTTTTTTAATTTTTGAAAAATATGGCATCGCCAGTCTGCTTGGTTTTCCTGCTCTACAAATGTCCTTCGCTTATGTCTGTATCCTGCTGCAGCGAGCTGAAAATGTCCAAAGAGAATAAATTTATATAAAATTTACTGCTACATTTTTTGTTGCGACCAAAACAATTTGTCAGCCGCAAACGTTAAAAAATAATAAACAAAAATTTATACACAAACAAACATAAATATTATTTTCATGGTTGCTTAAGGAAGCTCCATAGAAGGGAAGGATCGACGGTGGACGGAAGCAGAAGGACGGTAAAAACGAGAACAGACGACATAGACAGACACAACATGAAGTGTATTGAGTAAAAATACAACAAAAACAACAACAACAAAAAATCACAACAACTACAGTACTTGGCCCCAAAAAATTCAGCCTTTACAGCTATTAAAGCTCTTTTCAACTGAGGCAGTCCAAGCCTGATTTTGAGTTATTTTTGCGCCACTATTTCATGCAGCTTCTGTACCGTCGTAGCTCAGTATACGACGCACGTCATTAGTTAAGTTTTTCTTTTTTTTTCTTTGTTTTTTTCTTTTTTTATTTTTGTAGGATGTTGCTGGGCTTAAAAAAAGCTTGCTGAAAGTATTAATAACTTTAATAGAATGAATACCTTGAGTTGGAGGCAGATGACTAGGAGGCGAAGGAATAGGAAGTGAAGTTGTTTGGCTTACGTTGTGCAGACTTACTTTGGCGCATATCCTTGAAAATTAATTATAAGCATCCTCAAATGAATAAATTCAATTTGAGGTTAACTATTTCAAGTAATATTTTTAGTGTATTCATGTGTTTTTTTCTGAACATTGCAGAGTGGCAACACTTGCAGACAAAAAATGCTGTCAAGTAGGCACATAAATGCACGCAAGCGAGCATAACTAAATTGGCCTTTTTAATTGAATTGTATGAATATGATGGAAAAACTTCAAGAAGTGGTGAAGCATGCATTTAGGCGTTGCAATATGACATATGACATGACATATGACATGACATATGATATGACATGACATATCACATGACATATGACATGACATATGACATGACATATGACATGAAATATGAAATGACATATGACATGACATATGACATGACATATGCATGACAAATGACATTACATATGACATGACATATGACATGACATGTGAAATGACATATGACATGACATATGACATGACATATGAATTGACATATGAAATGACATATGACATGACATATGACATGACATATGACATGACATATGACATGACATATGACATGAAATATGAAATGACATATGACATGACATATGACATGACAAATGACATGACATATGCATGACAAATGACATTACATATGACATGACATATGACATGACATGTGAAATGACATGACATATCACATGACATATGACATGACATATGACATGACATATGACATGACATATGACATGACATATCACATGACATGACATATGACATGACATATTTATTTGAACCCAAATTGTTTTTAAAAATTTTCCCGTAATTTTATTCTTTATACTGTGCAAGTATTTCGGTCGTTTTTTCCCACATGAATAACTCCTTAAATTTACTTTCATTTATTTCACATGATTCTGATCCCATACTAGCCATAGTTTCTTCACTTTAAATAGTTTTGCAGATGCAGCATTTTTGCTTACGACTTCGTATCTCTGTAGCTTTTGTGCACGCTTTAGCTATAATTTGTTCCCCATACTCTTACCCACTAAATGGCTAATAAATGTTGATTTATCTTCACTTGGCCAAATTTTATGAGCATCAGTTTAATGCGCGCCCATTTATTATAACCCGCCAAAATTCAATCGGTTTCGATTTTTGTTCCCCCTTTTCTTTTGCTTAGACTGCATTTAAGTTAGAGAGCAGTAGATTTGGTACCTTTAGCCATATAATTTTTTAATGCTTTTTGGCTAACACTATTAACGAAATGCTGAAAGATAAGATTAAAAAAAAATTTATAAATGCAGAAGGTATGCTTTAGCATTTTTTTTTATGGTATGCATAGCAAACTGTAAAAAAACGCTTATTTTGGTTCGATTTTAAAATTTAATTTGGTTGAATGTAAAAGCAGACAACATTGATTGTGCAGTTGGTTTGCTGTGGTCTTGTGCAGAGGCGGGCAATCTTTTGTCTGTGTTAAAATTTCAATTTAAAAGTTTTGGCGGCGCATCACTTTGATTTTCATTCCAATATATCTTATGTAGGTCACCACATATACGTCTATTTCGGGGTTATATATAAGGACCGAATTTTTTCTTTGTTGTTTTTCGAAATATTCTCCTTTCTGATAAATACATTTTAGCACGCGTTCGAACCATTTGTCATAACATTTGTCTCATTCCGCTTGAGACACCTTCAAAGCATAGTTTTTGAACGCAGCAACGGTTTTTCTGGCATCGAAAATCGTTGTCCATGCAGTTTGTTCTTGATGTGATGGGAACAAAAGGAAGTCATTGGGTGTCAAATAAGGTCTGTATGGCGGATGACCCATTAGTTAGATGTTTTGAGTGCTCAAAAACGCCTCATTGTCTTGTTGGAGAACTCTTCTTTAGCGCTTATTCGTTTTCCTTATTTCACAGAATATTTCTTATTTTTCTACTGGTTTCAAGTAGTACCATGACAAAAATTGAAACTGTTTTTTTTCGAAATTAGTAACCCTCGTATAGTATATATTCTAATAAAATATATGTTTCGAAATATTCTTTTACTAAAAGTAAGCATTGCTCCTTTGAGAACCCCCCTATAGAACTCCTAGAGAGCCCTTGTATAAACCTAATGATTTAAAAAATTAAATAAATGAAAATCTGGCATAATACATATTTTTCAAAGTATTCTTTTACTAAAAGTAAGCATTGCTCTCCTGAGAACATCTTGCAGTTAAAAGTTGAAATGTAATGAAAAGGAATGTAAGGTGCAAAAATATTATCTTTGAAAAAACTCTTATAAAATTTCTTATCTATACTATTATATAAAATGAATGTGAAAATTTTTTGTTGCCGCTAAACTCCAAACGTACTGGTCCGATTTTTATGAAATAATTTTTAAAATATCACATTTGTGCTAGAAAAGGATCTTTGGGTATTTTATTTATGAAATTTTAATAATAAGTATCTTTAATTAAAGTGTAAAGTTTTTTAAAAAATCATCCACAATGACACGCATTGCTTGATCGTTAGCTTTTCATGCGTTTGTGCTGCGATAGCTTCAATAAACTGCATGTTGCTCTCTAGTATCTTATAAAATAACACAAGTACTTTTTCATAAGCTTAAACTGGACAAAAAATTAACAACACTTATGTCTTGTCTTTTAATGTGCTTGCCTAATAACAAAGGTAAAACTCATACATTTTTAATGACTGGAGTGGAACGTTTTTGTTCTTGACAAATATTGAAAATCGTAGATGATCTTATAATTTTCTTATATTTTAATAAGGTTCGCATATATGGCGTATATTTTTGGCTGAATTTTCGATTTTCACTCCCTTGGAAATCAAACTGTGTTGCCGGGGAAATTCGGGGTTCCTCAATATGATTCTGGCATCAGAATGATGGACTTAAAAATAGTAAATTCGATTAGATGGATTGAATTTTTCTTAAATCTGTAAATATTGTAATTTTCATAATGGATTTGTAATATTTTTTAAAAAGTTTTTTTTTCTAAATAGTTCCTACTATGACCAACAAATGCTGGTTGGGGCACCTCTAAATCTTCTGCAATTGACCTCATACCTGAAATTCATTACGTTTTCGAGTAACGTAAGCTTTTTAGGGGGTGTCTTGCACATACAGCCGTTGTCAGCTAATTAACAACGATATTTATTTTTACATGTGTCGGCCGTTTTCTTCTTCAATTCACCCATTAACTATATTTACTTGTTTAATTTTACATATATACGAACATTTCTTTAAAAAAAATGCTAATTGTTAAGTTTCCAATAGCACATTTGGTTTTACAGGAACTTTTATTCACAAATCTTAAATATGTCTGTGACAACAAATTGGCAACGCTTACAAATTACAGTAAATTCATGTAAAAAATGTATTTAGAACTAAATAAAAGTCATGCTTAAGGTCTTGTAGTTTGTTGGCAAACCTTTTTACTTTAAAACCGCTGCACATCGTTGTTGCATTGAGAGGATCAGGTCTCGGCATGGCTTTACCGGTATATCGTATCCAGCTTCTTTGACTCTTGTAAATAAAGATAATCCAGACTTGTTACGTTTAGGGTGCTTACAGCATTTTTCACATCGTCCCAAAAATGCTCGATAGGATTTAGGTCAGGACTTGACAATGACCAGTCAAGAACTGTCATAGCATTTTGATCAAAAAAAATTTTTGGTAAGTTTTGCCGTATGTTTGGGGTCATTATCTTGCTGGAATAACCAAATCACTGACATATTGTTTTCTTTCCAAGGTAGCATAATATTACTTAGTATATCAACGTATTGTTCCTTGTTCATTGTGCCTATAATACGGTGATTTGGACCAACGCCATTCCATGAAGGACATCCCCAAACAAAAATCGATCCATCGCCATGCTTAACTACCGAAGGAGTGTACCTGGGATCAAATTCCTTGCCTATTGAACGTCGGACATACTTTCTTCCATCAGGACCAATGCGATTAATCTTTGTTTCATCACTCTACAAGACGTATTTCCACTGGTTTACTGTCCAAGCTGCATAATCTTTGGCAAACCCAATACGAAGTTTTCTTTGCGAGAGTGTCACCATAGGTTTCTTGCGTGCAAGTCTTCCATGAAGGCCAGCTTCCACTAAACGGCGTGCAACGGTTCTTTTTGATATACTTATGCCAGTTCATCCATTATTTCACGCTGGATAACAGCTGCGCTTTCCCTTTGCAGATTTGCAGAACAAACCGAGCAGACTAGACCTTGGTTTCGGCAGACTCTACTCCGACTCATCAGTAGTCTCTATGGTCTAGTCTGCTCGGTTTGTTCTGTAAAGAACTTTAGTTGTTGTAGCAACCTGTTACTTCATGAACTATTTGACATAAAGCTCAAAATATAATTATTAAAAAGATGTTTTTTACGAATTATAAAATTAAAGAAAAATATATTATTTTTTAGATTTTGCATTTTTCAAATTTTGAAAATATTCATTTTTTTTTCAACTTTTCACATTTTCTTTTGCTTAAGTATCCTCACTGATAAATATGCTTTCTTTTTTTTAAATCTCTTAAAATTGAAGCATTCTTACTCAACGTTTTTCGTTGTTGCCCACCGCTGCACTTACATGTTAACCCAGCTGACCGCAAATGCAACACTGAGTCCGAGAGTGACGCGAATATTTAAATCCCAGCTTTTAATATCATACGCACAGCGGACGCTCCAAATAGTTGGTGGTAGTTTTGGTTGCGGTCTGAGGTTTAATTTATATCCATCCAGTGCATTTTAAGCCATTGCATTGTGGCGTTGTTTTAAAAGAATTTTAAAAATATTTTGCGCTATTTATTTAAAATGAATTGTGAATAAATTAAATGTGAAAAAAATCACACGCGCGATGAAAATTGCAAACTTCAAAATAAGGTTCCAGCACACATTAAATAGCGCCGCTAACTACCGCGCTGCACCCGCTATAAAATGCTCGTTATTCCGTGACTTTGGTCATAAAACTTTGCGCTGTTTTTTTTTTTTTTTGTTGTTCACTTGACTGCATTTAAGTCGTCTAATCCTTGCAAGCAATTTAAACTTCATTGGGCGCATTCACACCCTGCGTTGTCGCAACCACCCCATTCGGTTGGCACAAAGTGTGCAGCCAATAAAATGAACTTCGGTATTCTCTTCTCTTATCTTCTCCTCTCTTGTGTTCTTTCTGTCCGCATTCGTCGCCCTATTCAGCAATCTTGCGCTTGTTATTGCTGGCAGCAGAATTTTTTCAAATCATTTATTTTTCCATTGATCGTAAATTGTATGAACTGACCAGCACCTTGAATGGTTTATGAGGTCTTGTGAGTTTTAGCCTTCACACTTAACACTACTTCGTGGGCTGCGCTTTTTATGCACATGGCTCAAATTTTTCTGCTATTTCTTTTAAGTATTTTACCCATTGGCTGAGCTATCAGCGTAAAGCGCAAAATAATCGTCATAAAAATGTCGCAATTGAAACGAAATAAAACTACAAATATAACGCTAAGTCGTAAATCTTTGTCTTTTTCTTTTTTAAGAAACTGCTTAGCTGAGCTTTTTATTGGATTTCCTCACCATACTGGTGAGGTTTTATTTCCAAAGTTTGGTATTTTTAGTGGGCCAGATTAACGACTGACCGTACTGCGATTAGGTAGGGATTTTCTTGTTGTAAATTTAAGCGGTTTATTTTGGGCATTTTAACGGTTTAATGATAACATATGAAGCATTATTGCGTTTTAATAAAGTCAATAATAATGCTAGATAAGAAAAGATTTAACTTCAATAGATTTCCTGCTGGGTTGCTCGTGAGAAAATGTGTGTTTTTTTTAGCTTAAGCTTTGATTATCTTTACTTCTGCTCTCTTCATAAAACACTTAAATATTTAACGTTTAATATTTTGCTGCAGCTGTTTAAAGCTTTTTAAGCTTTTAAGTGCATTTTATCAACTTTTTTTGCAATAAACCGCTAAAAATGCATTTTTCCAATTCTCTTTTTGTGCAATTAAATGTATAAAATTGCCTTTATCATTCCATAAGTTTTTTCGAAAATAAAAAATAAAATTTCCAACAAATTTCCCCATTCAGCCTTAATAGCTGTCAATGTGTCATTTTTTCCCCACCCAGCTCGATTTCAAGGCATTTTTATTTTAAACCGTTTTTTAATTCAAATAAAATCCAACCGATTTATTGACAATATTTCATTGGTTGGTCTAGCTAGCTTTAGTTTTGAAATATTTCAAATGTTTTTCATAGATTTTTTGCTCTGTTCTTTGATTTGATTTGTGTTTTTTTTTTTTTTTATGGCAATAAAAATGCAATTTATTTTCAACGTCAAAATGTGAACATTAGAAAATCTGTTCAATGTGCCATTAAAATTAAAAGTTTTTGCTGTTTGCTCGAATTTTTTACGAGCATTAACTCTTCTTTTTGCAGAGCGATTTTTGTATTTTACCTAATTTAATCCTTTAATCCTAATTTAATCCATTTGAAATTCGAAGTTTTTCAACTTAACTTCAACAACATCAGGTATAATAAAAAAAGAGTTGGCTGTGTCGTGGACACACCCGTAGATTTGGACATGACAGTGTTTCTTCATATTCCTATTTCATTTCCAAACTCTTGTTTTAGTCCATGACCAAATTCTTGACTTATTCAAATATACTGAATCCCTTCCCAAGTTTGGAAAGGTGTGTTTTAGGTGAATCTTAATTTTTGTCCCAATCCATATCCTAATTCATGTCATAGTCCTTTTCCGGTTTCATAGTCCAGTTTCATTGTGTTATTTTGTTGTTGTTAGTGAGCAGTGTTGGTTACCACGAAAGAAACTGTTGAAATCATAACTAACTAGATTTTTGTTGTTGTTGTTGTTGATGTTGATGTTGATGTTGATGTTGATGTTAATGTTGATGTTGATGTTGATGTTGATGTTGATGTTGATGTTGATGTTGATGTTGATGTTGATGTTGATGTTGATGTTGATGTTAATGTTGTGCTGGTGTTGGTGTTGTTGTTGTAGTTGTTGGTGTTGTTGTTGTTTTTGTTTGTGTTGGTGTTGGTGTTGATGTTAATGTTAATGTTAATGTTGATGTTGATGTTGATGTTGATGTTGATGTTGATGTTGATATTGATGTTAATGTTGATGTTGATGTTGATGTTGATGTTGATGTTGATGTTGATGTTGATGTTGATGTTGATGTTGATGTTGATGTTGATGTTGATGTTGATGTTGATGATGATGTTGATGTTGATGATGATTTTGATGTTGATGTTGATGTTGATGTTGATGTTGATGTTGATGTTGATGTTGATGTTGATGTTGATGTTGATGTTGATGTTGATGTTGATGTTGATGTTGATGTTGATGTTGATGTTGATGTTGATGTTGATGTTGATATTGATGTATATGTTGATGTTGATGTATATGTTGATGTTGATGTTGATGTTGATGATAATGTTGATGTTGATGTTGATGTTGATGTTGATGTTGATGTTGATGTTGATGTTGATGTTGATGTTAATGTTGATGTTGATGTTAATGTTGTGCTGGTGTTGATGTTGATGTTGATGTTGATATTGATGTTGATGTTGATGTTGATGTTGATGTTGATGTTGATGTTGATGTTGATGTAGATGTTGATGTTGATGTTGATGTTGATGTTGATGTAGATGTTGATGTTGATGTTGATGTTGATGTTGATGTTGATGTTGATGTTGATGTTGATGTTGATGTTGATGTTGATGTTGATGTTGATATTGATGTTAATGTTGATGTTGATGTTGATGTTGATGTTGATGATGTTGATGTTGATGTTGATGTTGATGTTGATGTTGATGTTGATGTTGATGTTGATGTTGATGTTGATGTTGATGTTGATGTTGATGTTGATGTAGATGTTGATGTTGATGTTGATGTTGATGTTGATGTTGATGTTGATGTTGATGTTGATGTTGATGTTGATGTTGATGTTGATATTGATGTTAATGTCGATGTTGATGTTGATGTTGATGTTGATGTTGATATTGATGTTGATGTTGATGTTGATGTTGATGTTGATGTTGATGTTGATGTTGATGTTGATGTTGATGTTGATGTTGATGTTGATGTTGATGTTGGTGTTGATGTTGATGTTTATGTTTATGTTGATGTTGATGTTTATGTTGTGCTGGTGTTGGTGTTGTTGTTGTTGGTGTTGTTGTTGTTGTTGTTGGTGTTGGTGTTGATGTTGATGTAGGTGTTAGTTTTGGTGTTGGTTTTGGTGTTGTTGTTGGTGTTGTAGGTTTTGCTTTTTTTTATTTACTTCTCCATTGGTTGTGCTTTTCTTTTTTCCTAGCAACATGCAATTAATCCAGCAATGGTGATGCATATGCTGCACATTAGGCGGTTCCCTGAGAAGCCTAATGACGTCGTCAATTTTTTTTTTATTTTTATCATGTGCCCGAAGACCTTACCTTAATTTTAGTTTCTTAAAATTTATCGTTACGCCAGTAGTCATAATATTAAAACTCCATGCACAATTTTTTCATGGTTGTAGCATTTTTACTGAATTACAGCCGTGGACACATAAATATCACAAAAATACATATAGAGTGTTTCACATGAATTTAAATAAAATACATAGAGGACAACAAGAATTTATTTCATGGTATTTGAGTTTAAACATTGAAAACTTAAAATCAGTAGTAACTTTGTAATTACGAATTAAAAATTAGAAAGTTAATCAAAAATCCGAAATTGCTCCTTAGCTGAGGTAGATATATAAATAGCACAATTTGGATTCTAAAAAAAAAGACATTACAATGAGCATACGAATATGCTTACTAGTACGTGGTACTCCACAAGCTTCCTGACCTTATCCGTCGGAATAGAGTACCAAGCCTTCTGAATTCCACTCCATAACTCATCTAAATTTCGAAAATTTTGGTGGCATATGCCGACCTTCACATCATTCCATACATTTTCTATGGGATTGAGGTCTGGGCTTTGAGTCGGCCAATGCAAATGGTTCCATCTGGTTATTAAAAATATCTAAATACATTTTTATATTGTCCATTATTCCTGGTATGCGAAAAATTGGGCCAACGTCGTGCCAGGAAAAAGCTCCCCATGCCATTAAACTCCCTCCTCCATGCTTTAATGATTTTTTTGTATACTTAGGATTCAACTCTTGGCGTTTGGGGCGCCGAACAAAAGTGTTTCCATCTGGTGCAACCCTATTAAATTTAGTTTCGTCAGTCCAGAGCACGTTCTTCCATTGGTTTTCTTTATTCACATTGGCCCTTGCAAACGCTAAACGATCCTTTAAGTTGTTTTTGTTAAGAGCGGCTTTCTTCAGCTAATGCGTCCATAAATACCAGAATATATTCATGTAGTCTCCTAGATACTAGTTTTCTTGAAACATTAAGGTTATTTTTTTCATTTATTTCCCTCATAATTTGCTTTGCTGACTTGAAAGGATCAGTCTTACTTTTGCGAACTATAAGTCTATGAGTAGAAGCGGTAGTTTTACGCGGTCTAGGATTGCGTGGCTTATTCTCGAAATTATTTGAACCATTTGATTTAACCAGCTAGAGTGCATCATATACCATTTTTTACGAAATTTTGAGAATATCCGCGATTTCAGATGGTTTTTTGCCTTTTTGACTTAGTTCGTGAATTATAGAGTGCAATTTTTCCGGAGTGTAATGTTTTCCACGACCCATTTTATTTAGAATCGGCGAAATTAACTGAATACAACTCTAAAATTTTTACAAACACCCAATCTTGTTAACTTTTATTCACCAACTAACATGTGTGCTATTTATATGACCACTTTCTAAGCACATCGTGCATGCCTATACAGAAAGAGATGTTCTGAGCAAATAAAAGTAAGTAACGGCACATCTCTCTCGGAGTTTTAAACAACGTCAAACTGGAGTCTCAAAAAATTATTACTACAGTTAATGAATGCATTATTAGGTACAAACGAAACGATTAAAAAATAACTTGACATTTATTTGTGCTATTATGTGTCCATGGCTGCCACCTTGAAATCATAATGATATGAGTTTTTTTTTATTTTAGTTGTGAAGTGTAATAACACATCTAAGCTCTCGTAAAACAAAATTTACCGTAGCACTTCTCCTGAGTGAGCAATAATTCCATGCAACGATATTAAATTTCTGTTACGTAACATAAGCTGCTATATTAACGATCTAGAGACGTCAGAATTTTTTTTTATTTTTGTCGTAAGGCCAAGTATAATGGCTGAATTACAATACTGCGTTAGGTCGGTCGGCCTTTGACAGCTCGACTAGAAACAATGGGTTCTTATGAAGCAACACAAAATATGACTTCATGCATTGCGTCGACCTCATCCCGTAAAAATTAAGTTGAGGGGGTGACGTACGATCAACGCTATGAGTAGCGACATGCTCTACTAGTTCGGGCTTTTGACATTCCATATTAACGCTGGGTTGCATTTTCGTTGAGAAATGCTAAAATGTGGGTATTCTTGGATTCCGATGGAAAACTAAGATTTTCATAGGATTGTCGTTGGAATATATATTTTGATGCGAGTTTTGTTTAAATTGATAAAATTTTTTAAATTAACATGCTGCTTAAATAGTATAATAATGATTTTGATGAATTTAGAATGAAAATAATATTATTCAATTGTATATCCTATTAAAATTTATGCATTTTTTAGTATATTATAAATAATATTATAAGGGTATTCATGCAAAATGGCAAACTTATATATTGGTCAATTAGATATATTAATGAGGTTGGTTGAGGACGAATACCCTTAATATCATTGTTTGAATAATAGCCGCGTTTTATTCGTTCTGGTTTAACCTGATGAACGAATAGATCGCATTAGTTAAACTTTTTTAAGTTTTTCTCTTGACCGCTTGGGACATTGGAGCTTACAGCCTTGACCGCTTGGGACACTGGAGCTTGGAGCATTGACCGCTTGGGGCAATAAAATTACGACTCTTTTGCATCCATTTTTATTTATTTATTGCAAAGAACTAAGCACAGCTGTTTCCTTTGACAGCAAAGGGTGACTATAAATCAATGAAAACACAAGTAAACAACGACATCTATAGAGCAGTAGCGGAACGAAAACAAGTTTCACAAGATGATCCAGCAACTGAGCAGGTTCATCTTTTTGTTAGTGTTCTGCATGTAATTTAGAACATTTTTGGTTAAACCAGTTCGAATAAAACACGGCTAATATAACACACAAAGGAATGTTGTGGTAAGGTAGATTGGCAAATGCCGTTCACTTTGTTTTTGAAAAGTTGTACCCAAGTACTCACTAATTACAAGTGATTCAGCGAGCATTGTACAAGGGGGCGTGGCAACTCGAATCTGCAATATCGAATAACTTTGGAATTAGGTGTTCGGCCTCGATTTACATGTGCCGTTCCACTGGTAAAATTTTATGGGCGTTGGGAAAAGGGTGTGGCACTTTTTCGGCTGCCCAAATTGTGGATATAACTTTCGAACTATTAGTCACACATCATTGAAACTCGGTAAGAATGTACTATTTAGTCTTGTCCTTTGACTGGAAAAATTGAGTGAGCATTGGACAAGGGGGCATGGCACCGCCCATATAAGTCAAACTTATGGTATCAAATAGATTTGGAGTTAAATGCCGTATAATAATTAAACTCGGTATGGAGTTGCCACTTGGTAATGTCCATCTACTAGAAAACTGAGACGGGCATTGTACAAGGGGGTGTGGCTCCGCCCATACAATAACAATTTTTGATATCGAATAGCCTATGAAAGTAAGTCACAAAACGTTGAATTTTAGAATAGAACTGCTATTTGGTGATGCATTTCTTCTAAAAAATTTTGACAGGCATTGTTCAAGGAGCCACACCCCGCTCATACATGCCAAAGTTTTGATATCGAATAGCTATGGAAATTAAAGTCGCATTACATTAAAACTCACAATGGAGTTCCACTTGGTGATATCCTTCTACGCCTGTGGTAGGCATATTGTAGTTTTAGGCGATTTTGTAAAAAAATTTGTACTACAGCACCAACTGGTGTCTAAGTTGGATCAAAGAAGATAGCGCCAAAATACTCATCGTACCTCAAAATCACAATATACCAATTTTCATTCTAATCGCATAAATAATTGTACTACACCAGAGGGCGCTTTGTTCAATACAGGTCAAAAAAGATAGCAGCAAAACACTCAGCGTACATGAAAACCACTATATACCGATTTTCTTTAAATTTGTACTTAAGCGCCCTCTGGTGTTCAAAGTGGATAAAAATTGATTGAAATTGCCCCAAAACACGCACCGTACCAAAAAACTTCCATACACAAATTTACATGAATATTTCCATACGTATTTCCAACTTGCTTTCGTTGACGAAATTTCCTACATTTTGCTCTCAAAATTTGCAAAAATCTCGGCAAAAATTAACAGTAATAATAATAATAAATAGCAGTAATTTTGACAAAAACAAGAAAAATAATGACATCAAGCAATCACATTTTATAAAAAAAAACAATGTACATATGTATATATATATATAAAAATATCGATCAATCAAAGAAAAATATTTTGCCATAAAAACTGAAATGTGTTTCCAGAAATTCCATTTTAAATTTTAATTTAATTTCACATTTTATCATTAAATTGGAAAGCGTTCATTTATTTTGAAGCTTCTAGTCCGAATTTTCAGGTTAATATGTGACATTTTTCATTATTTCGCAGATTATATTACACTTAATAAAAAGATCTTAGCTTTCTAAAGTAGGTTTTATGTTTCTTAATGATTTTAATATAATTGCATGATTTCGGAAAAAGGGACGTTTTGTGGGATTTTTAGTATAGCTGCTTTTATTGGCATCACCAAAATGATAGACGCACGATATGTCAACGCAACATTTAGTTTTGCAAAGTTTGGGGTCGTCCGTTTTGACAGCTTATATCGTAAAGTTTTTACAACGGAGACCAAAGTACGGTCAAAGGCCGACCGACCTAACGCAGTATTGTAATTCAGCTATAAATCCTTCATCTAAACATGTATCTTAGCTTATATACTCACCTAGTTAAAATTCATGTTGCATTGTCGATCTTTGAGCGGATCTCTCAGAAATTTTTTGTCTAATTTTGTTCTGAGTACTTAGAAGAGGCCTTTATTGGTGTATTATATTTTTAATCCTAGCACTAGTACTCAGCGAGTAATAATTTCATGTAACAAATTTTCAGTGGCGTTTCTTAAGCAGTTCCCTCCACTTCACGACGATGTCTTTAATATTGTTTTTATTTTTGTCATAAAATCAAAGAATTTACCTTTACTATCATACTTTTATTTTTGTCATAGGACCTATACGCAGTGAGTAATAATTTCTTGCAACGAGGATGCATTTTGAAAAATGGTTTTTTTAATTTTTTGGGAAAATCTGAGTGGTAAAAAGTAACGTCAAATGTTAAACTTTCTAATGTAAACTTCATTTTGACTGCAAAGACATTAACATTGCCAGATCCCGAAATATAAGTAGCAGTCTTATCTAAACTAATTACCGTAATTTATAAATCTAAAAAACACGCGATTTAATTCTGGATGACATCAGAAAGCTGATTCATGTGTGCGAACTTATTTTTCCAATTTGATTGCCTTGCATAATTTTACGATAGTGTAATTATTTCTCATGAAATGGTTGTAAATAAAATTCTGCTTTATCATCCAAACAACTTCCTATGCGTTACTTTTGACGCTATAATAATATGGATTCATTTTAGTAGCCAACTTTATGTCAATGATGTAAGATGATGCTTTTTAACATGTGTGCAAATGGGTGGAAATGTGTTTCGAAAATTTTACAAATACGATCAGGTAAAAAAATTGTGCTAAGTATGACGAAACTTTTGCTCGATTAGCAATGTTTTTTTACGGTTAGTTATATTATTAATTAAAAATAAAGAAATCCTAAAAAAGCATCATTAAATGCAAGCAGCTAGTGTTTGTTAACACATTTTAGCTAATTTACCAACTGTAGCAGCTATTAGCGTGTATTAAAAATAAGCGAACAGATGTGAGTAAATCGCTTGGCTGGAGACTATTTAAACACTGATAACAGATAAAAAATTTACTGAAAATTATGCAACAAATTCTTAAAATGTGCAAACATAAATTAGTACCAATTTTCGAATTTTTTCCAAAAATTTATAAAAAAAATAGTTTTTAATTTAATTTTTTTTTATTTTTTTAATTTATTTATTTTTTTATTTTTTAAAAAAAATCAATGATTTAATATTTGTCTTACGTTTATTATGTTACTCGCATATTATTGCCCACTGTGCAATAGAAGATTACGGTGCAACAACAATGATATCTCCTAAGCTAATTTGAGCTCTCAATGAGTTACTGTCTGCAATATCTCAAAGCTACAGCATCTCGTATCTTTTGGTTAGTGTATCTTTTTTGCTTAATTATGCAACGTTATAGCGGATTTATTTTAATTTATGTATGTCTCGTGCGTTGTGTCTGTCTGGTGCGTCTCACGCTATTTTTCCGCTCGCCTCAAAGTGATCCAAATGCAATGGAGCTTAAGTAATGGTTTGTGAGGTCGAGGTGAAAACTATTTATTACACTACACACACACACACACACATACACACATGCTTATTAAGTAGGTATACACTTAAGGGGGGCAATATATACATAATATAGGTTTTGAATTATAGTTTTTTTAGTGATTTTATTGGTTTTTTTAGAATTTTAAAAACGGAAGGCATAGAATTTATTGAAACTGTGAGAACATTTTATAAATATATTCAAGTAAATATCGTAATTTTTTTTTTCCCAGTTTTCTCGAAAAATACGGAAAATATCAGCTGACTGTCACACATCGTAGATCATCGTCAGCCTAAGCTGTTTGTAAACATTCTGGTGGTCACAGTTTTCAGCTGAAATTAAATAGGTTTTTGATTTAATTTTAAGATATAATGTTTTTCTTCTATATAAACCTAAATTAAAAAAAAGTAAAAAAAAAAATTTTTAAAAATTTTAAATCTTTAAAGGTTTTTCGAACAAAATTTTATGCCATATTTTATACTTTTTTTTTTGCAATAAAAATACTTTAAAAAATAATATTTTTCCAAGTTTCAGTTCATATGGATCTTAAAAGTATAAAGAAACTAACTGTTAACTTTGAAAATGTTATGCCTTTTCCTCAGTCAATTCAAGTTATAATGCAATTTCATCCACAAACTTCTCTACCACCAACTACGACTTCGAGTCGTAAATATTGATGAATTTTCAATTTCAGTAGATTAGAAATGAGGAAAGAAAATTGCAAATGCGAAAGGTTAAAGCGTATGACCATGGTCTGGCCGGGTTTCGAACCCGGGACCTCTGGGGTGGCAGTCGACCACGCTACCTGTTCGACTAACTAGGCCGTAGTTTTTTTGACCCCCATAAAAACTGGCAAAAATGGTATTTTTTCCCATAACTTTTGCATTTTAAGTCCGATTTTGGGAAATGATATACCTTGAGCTAAAAAGGGCTTAACTAGTACTACCTCTTTTCTCTCAGAACTTATGGACTTCCAAAGTCATACCCAAATGGTAAACTCCTTTACCTCAATTCAACCTCTTGAAGTAATTTTTTATTCGCATAGAATTTAAGTTCTTAAAAATTTATTTACTTTTTGCCCGAAAAGTGCTTTATTTGGCCTTGAAACAAAAAAGTTATTATAATACTTCTTTATAATACTTCTTGAAACTAACTCTGTCTCAAAAAGTTCTAAAGTATGTAATTATATACCAACAGTTATAAAAATTCTTTCCTTATAAATACGTATTTCCCTTACGAAAGTGGGATGATGAAAAATTTTAAATTACATTAAATTTTGGAGAGAGTCAAGAACACTGTCTAATTTGACATAGAAAAATTTTTCTTATTTTGAAGATATGGCCAAAAACCTCACTATTATTAATGATCTATAAAATTTACCGTCACCGAGTTATAATTCCATGAAACGTTTTTTTCAGTATTTTAGCATTTTATTGAATTGAAACCAATTTTTTGAAGTGAAACTTCTTTGGCCGCGATGGGGAGTAAAATCGTTGAATCAATTCGCCGATGAATTTCTGTATTGCATTTATTTTCATATATATCTTTATGTTTTTGATACACAATTCTACATATTTCATAGTTTTTTGATACATATCAACCCTCTCCGGCCCTTCCTTAAAGCCTTCTGTTAAGATGTATGGAATAAATACACAAAAATCATAAAATTTGTATGGGAGCCCACCTAAGGAGTCGTCGGAGAGAATAGGTGTCAAAAGCAAAAATGTTCCTTTGCAAAAGTAATGGGGGTCGGTCATACATATTAACCCTCTCCGTGTTTTGAGTTTTATGTTTCAGGAAAAAAAAAAATTAAAAGTACAAATGTTTTTTATTTTTTTTTTAAAAATCAAAATTAAAAAAAAGAAATACAATTTAATTTAAAAAATTTTGTTAATTTATGAATTCATTCAGCAGGAGATCAAAGCATTTTCAAACAATATATCTTTGAATTAGTGGGCCTTTTTCGATTTCCCGTACTCCTTGCTAGAAAAACCTTTGAAGAGTGTGTCGAAAACAGCTCACTAAGCCTTATGTCGGTAAAAATTGCTACCAAAAGAATAGCTGCTTTTTTATCATATTAGATGCTTCTGCCGTTTAAGCATATCGACGGCTCTTCAATAGAAATCAGGAGCCTAGTCGCAACGGATCATGTGACCTGTTTTGTTTCCTATCGTCATGGGAGAGAATGAACAAAATCGTATTTGCTTAGTTTCGTGGCATCTTCACATTAGCTTTCCCTTTCTTCAGTTTCTTTAATTTTTGCTGACTTGAATAAATGCTTCTCTTTGCTCCGAAGAGGCAGCTACTCCCTAGGTCCTTTCAGAGCATAGAGAGTTCCTAGAATTTATCTTTGCAGCAGTAGTTTAAAGTTGCCACACTTTTCTAGATGAGGCGTAGGAACTCACAGGGGCTACCTGGACTCCCGAAGCGCTGGTTTGCTCTACCATGATGCTGTACCACGTATTTTTTACTACCCCTAGTATCTTGGGGTAGTAGATTCCCAACAGAACTCGTCTCTTGAGTGTTGGTTGACTTACCATCTGATCACATCTCGTAACTGATCGCGTGCTTCGGATGAGTCTTAGTCCAGAGAACCATTCACGTGATGAGATCTGTGTTTTGGACCTTGACATTGATTACCCAAGCCGCGGGCTCAATGATAGGAGAGACAACGGGGGATGTGCAGAGTTATACTGATTTGAACTATTCTTGAAAGTTATTCTTAAGAAAAGGTCATGGAGCTGCCTTTTTCCCCGAAGGTTGGCTTGGAGCGGAGCTTTTATCCAAGGATAGCCCTAGCATTTTGGCGAACTACTGGAGAGAATTTTTAATTTTAATTTTTATTTTTAATTCGAATTTGTTAAGATAATGAGCATTAATTGAAAAATGAACGCTTATGCTAGATTGCTACACTAGGGGAAAAAAATATTAAATTTATCCAAAAACTTTTTTAATTTATCCAAAAAGCGAGTCATTTTGCACCAATAACGCCTTTGAATAAATCGACTACGTAAATATTTAAAATTTATTTGAATACTTTTTTAATTAAATTAAATATTTAAATATTTAAACATAATTAATAAAAAATATATTAAAATTATGCACGAATTTTTTTAAAATATCTTTCAAATATTTACTATTTGAAAATAAACTATCGCATTTAAAGAAAATTTATATAAAAATAATGAATTTAAAAAAAAATATTTAAATTGAATATGTTATTAATGGTGTTATGGTATTATTTTCTTCTGTATAATTTATTCTCGCCTGTATAATTTATTCTCGCTTCACTTTTTTCGTTCTCTAATTTATACTATTTTTGACAGTTGGTGCCCTAATATTGCATCAACTGTCAAACATAGTATAAAATAGAGAACGAAAAAGTAACGTCCAAAAAATATGTAGGTAGAAGCAAATTATGCAGGTAAATGACAACCGGTCCAAGATGTTCTTGGGAAAATACCGAGTTGTCACTCCACCCTACATAATTTCATTTCTTTGCCAAACATGCATACTATATTACTCTTGCAACAATAACTAAATGAGAACTATAAGAACTGCAAATGCAAGAAATAAACTGCAGGAACAGAGTGCGATGCTGTTGCTGCTTGTCGGAATATGTGTGTACGTGTGCGATGCTGTTGCTGCTGTGGTATAAATAAAATTCAAATACGGGAAAAAAACGAGTTGAAACATTGGATTTATCCACGTAAATATTTGAATAAAATTTATACGCAGGCGTGGATAATGCTAATATGCGTTATTTCCCTTAGTGTACCTGAGCGCTTTTTAATAAAGAATGCAACCAATGTATGTTTACAAAAAGTACGAAAATTCATAAAAGTTCGTTCATGCAAATTTCATATACGCAGAATACGATTTACGATATACGCAGACAAACGAAATGACATGAATCACCTTAATAATTAAACTTTTAGTTTTTGGATATCGCTTATAATAATTACGATTGAAACAGAACGATTTAAACAGAAACCTGATTAAAACAGATTTAATGTACTCTTGCCATTATATGAAATGAGATTTTTTTAGTAAGACTATATTTTAAAGAGTAAATCAATTAACCACCTAAAAATCAACTTTTTTGAGTTAAAGTTTCACTTCTACCGTGCGTGGTTGGTGGCCACACGCATGTTTTTTTTAATTTTTTGCAAACCTGAGCGGTAAAAGGTATCTTTCTCACGTAAAAAAAGTCAATCTAGAAATTTATTTAATCTTCTTTTTCATATTCTCCATTTTGAATTTGCAAATCTATTTTTCCAGCTTTTCGAGCCTCCTTAGTCTCTAAGACGCTGTATGAATTTTTTGGTCTACGATTCGATTCTCTTTCTTGTAACTAACCGCAGCTGCGATTACTAACTGTATAGTCACATATTAAACTCACTTATAATTTTACTTATCTCTATATATATAAAAAAATGTTGTCAAATCTGTTTGTGACGAGTGTTTGAGAGTTCGGCTGGGTAAAAAAAAAATCTGCCGATACCATTTTGTAGGGTACGTTCTCTAGATGGTTTTAAAAAAAAAATTGTTTGAAAATGACAAGGGGGCGTGGCACCTCCCATACAACCCAAATCTATGGCAGCGAATAGCTCTGAAGTTATAGGTCGCATAGCATCGGAATTCGGTGTTCTACCTCAATTTACAAGAGCCGTTCCACAGGTAAAATTTTATGGGCGTTGAATGTGGGGCGTGGCACTTTTTCAGCAGACCAAATTTTCGGTATAACTTTCAAGCTATAAGTCACACATCAATGAAACTTGGTAGGAGCGTACTATTTAGTCGCGTCCTTCGACTAGCAAAATTCATCAAGTATAGGCCAAAGGGGTGTGGCACCGCCCATACAATTCAAATTTATGATATCGAATAGCTTTGGAACTAAATGCCGTATAATAATGAAATTCAGTATGGAGTTTCCACTTGGTGATATATTTATACCATAAAACTGGGATGGGCTTTGGAAAAGGGGGTGTGGCTACGCCCATACACTTAAAATTTTTGATATCAGATAGCTTTGGAACTAAACGTCGTTTAACAACGAAATTCAGTATAGAATTACTATTGGGTGATATTCTTCTACTAGAAAACTGAGACGCCATTGAACAAGGGGGTGTGGCTCCGCCCATACAAGCTAAATTTGCGATATCGAATAACTTTCGAATTATAAGTAGCATAGCCTCGAAATTTGGTTATCAATTTACACGAGTCGTTCCACTTAGAGATAGAGATAGAGATAGAGATAGAGATAGAGATAGAGATAGAGATAGAGATAGAGATAGAGATAGAGATAGAGATAGAGATAGAGATAGAGATAGAGATAGAGATAGAGATAGAGATAGAGATAGAGATAGAGATAGAGATAGAGATAGAGATAGAGATAGAGATAGAGATAGAGATAGAGATAGAGATAGAGATAGAGATAGAGATAGAGATAGAGATAGAGATAGAGATAGAGATAGAGATAGCGATAGAGATAGAGATAGAGATAGAGATAGAGGTAGAGATAGAGAAAGAGATAGAGATAGAGATAGAGATAGAGATAGAGATAGAGATAGAGATAGAGATAGAAATAGAGATAGAGATAGAGATAGAGATAGAGATAGAGATAGAGATAGAGATAGAGATAGAGATAGAGATAGAGATAGAGATAGAGATAGAGATAGAGATAGAGATAGAGATAGAGATAGAGATAGAGATAGAGATAGAGATAGAGATAGAGATAGAGATAGAGATAGAGATAGAGATAGAGATAGAGATAGAGATAGAGATAGAGATAGAGATAGAGATAGAGATAGAGATAGAGATAGAGATAGAGATAGAGATAGAGATAGAGATAGAGATAGAGATAGAGATAGAGATAGAGATAGAGATAGAGATAGAGATAGAGATAGAGATAGAGATAGAGATAGAGATAGAGATAGAGATAGAGATAGAGATAGAGATAGAGATAGAGATAGAGATAGAGATAGAGATAGAGATAGAGATAGAGATAGAGATAGAGATAGAGATAGAGATAGAGATAGAGATAGAGATAGAGATAGAGATAGAGATAGAGATAGAGATAGAGATAGAGATAGAGATAGAGATAGAGATAGAGATAGAGATAGAGATAGAGATAGAGATAGAGATAGAGGTAGAGATAGAGAAAGAGATAGAGATAGAGATAGAGATAGAGATAGAGATAGAGATAGAGATAGAGATAGAGATAGAGATAGAGATAGAGATAGAGATAGAGATAGAGATAGAGATAGAGATAGAGATAGAAATAGAGATAGAGATAGAGATAGAGATAGAGATAGAGATAGAGATAGAGATAGAGATAGATATAGAGATAGAGATAGAGATAGAGATAGAGATAGAGATAGAGATAGAGATAGAGATAAAGATAGAGATAGAGATAGAGATAGAGATAGAGATAGAGATAGAGATAGAGATAGAGATAGAGATAGAAATCATTTCCGCTACGACAGCAACGCGTCGGGTATCAGCTAGTACTTTATAATACCTCATACTATACTTAATACTCTTTATTTGGTCTTTTGTTAATCCCTTTTATTATAATTGCTATTCTCATTATCTCTAGCTATAACTTACTTATTTCAACTCTTACTTACTCTTTATTCTCTTTTCTCTTATTTTTTTACTTTAACCTTAATCTTAAGTTCCTGGCAAGTAAGGTCATTTGTAAGTGTTTTAGTTTTTAATCTTCTTTGAACTATATATAAATCATAAACTGTATTATATGATTCATAATAATTGAATGAATTGAAATTTTTATTTTGAACTTTGGGAACATATTTGTGAATGTTTTTACTTACAATGGAATAAAAAATTCAATATTTTAAGTTTTATAAACTAACTATCCCCCCTTAACTAGGCATTTAAAAATATAGAATTTTCATAAAGTTGCCTATTAAACGAAAACGTAAAGTAGTAACGAAAAAAAGAGAACTACGACAACAAGTTTTTAGTTGTTATTATTTTGAACGACTTGTTGTTGTTATTGTTGTTTACAAAAAAATTATTGTAAAAAATTAACTTGCACAAATTACTGTCGCAATTTGAAAGCTTGTTGGTTGTGACTATTTGTTATACAACATTTGTTATAGCTTTTATTTTTCCATACCAAACAATAACAACAAACAGTCATTCATTTAGTTAGGTATACACACACACACACACCAACACATGCTATTAAACTAAGTGCTATTGACTTTTATGTCAACACATACAAACATCTCTTAATTGCTTTGATTACATCTTTTAAAAACTGCGCATGCATTTGAATAAAGTTGCATGGAATCAGAGAATGAATGAATGAATAAATGATTAAATGAATAAATGAATGAATGAATGAATGAATCAATGAATGAATGAATGAATGAATAAATGAATGAATAAATGAATGAATGAAGGAATGAATGACTGGTTGAATGTGTGCAAAAACTTATGAATATTAGCACATTTTTTATATTGCGTCATTCTCTAGCCAATTCATGAATGTTTGCTAACAGTTAATTCTTGCTGAGAAACTTATGGTTCTTTTTAAACCCTTTTGCGTCTTAGAAAAATGTTTTTTTATTTTTTTTTATATTTGCAATCATATGTAAATCAATCTGTTTACATCTTTGTCTGTTTTTTTTTTAGACTCTTAAGCAACTATTTTGAAATTTATTGCCTTGCGTTCAATGTTCTTTTAATTGAATTCAATTAGTTACAGGCCGTCAAATCTTTGCTTCTTGATTGTATTGAAATGTTGACAATGACAGCAAGAAAAACTAGTATTGTTTTGTAAAGATTTTTAGTTTTGACGTGACAATGCTACTTCTTACCACGCAGAGATTTTTTCCGAAATGCATCAGCATTGCATGGAATTTTTACTCAATGACTGAAGGTTAAATGATAAAAGTAAGAAGAGTAAGGGTTAATATTTTAACTTCATAACATCAATAAAAAAATATTAAAGGCGTCCACGTGTTCCAGAAGTTCTCGACTTGACGTATATATGGCCGTTGTTGTTTGAAAAGAATGACTATGGTAGTGAAGTACCCTCCAGGAAAAGCAACCAGCGTAAGAGTTACGCTTCCACTGGTACCTATGTCACCAGTACTAGTGACATTGAGTGATTATGCCCCTTACTTCTGTTGACATTTTGTATGAGCGTTTGTTTAAGAAAGTACCAGTTGCCGTTTAAGCTAGTGAATGAGTATATCCAACATGACCAATTGAATACATTTACTGTAGTTAATCACCGCTACTAGTAGGTTTTTTTTAGACTTTAAATATATTCTACTCAATACCATGTTATTATTCACTTTGTGTAAAATTTAATCTCTCACGTTTTTTAAATTTAATTTTCACTCGCCAAATAAAAATTTCATTGAATCGACGCGCAATAGAAAAATTACGCACGCCAAGCAAGCATCACTGAATCGTTTCTTTGTTTCATAACGAAGCAGCACGTTCGTAGAAAATCCGATTGTATACGCTTCGTTGACAATGTCTGCAGCGGGTTTCTACAGCCGTTTTCTATTGCCTCTTGGGCAAGAGTGGTTACAAAAGCACAATTTGCCCCGAATTTACTTCACGGTACCAGCCGACTAGTGTCGGACCGAACGTGAAATTTTGGCCGCAGCTGAAGCCGTATGTTCGGCCAAGTGGAAGTATTCGGCCGAATATTATTAAAATTTTTTCAAGTACAAAAAAATGATAATATTTAGTACTGGCTTTCGTTATATATTCATTTCAGTAAAATAAAAAATATGTGTGTGGCTACCACGCACGGTAGAATTGAAACTTTAACTCCAAAAAGTTGATTTTTAAGTGGTTAATTGATTTAAGATTTAATTTAATATTGTCTTACTAAAAAAGTCCCATTTTATATAATGGCAAGAGTAACTGACATCTGTTTTAATCAGGGTTCGTAATTATTAAAAGCGATATCTAAAAACTAAAAGTTTAATTATTATTTTTAGATTTTTATTTTATTGTTCAACAATAGAGGGTAAAAATAGTAAGATAACACTGAAGGGTTATCAAAAAAAAGATACACAAAAAAAGATACAGTAGTTTCGACTATGTCGTAACACAAGACGTAGAATTATTCAATTCGCTTTTGATGACATCTTTTTTAAAAATATTTATTCCATACACCTGAGGATATGACCTTTAAGAGAGTGCCGGAGAGGGTTAATATGTATCACCAACCCCCATTACTTTTGCAAAAGGAACATTTTTGCCTTTGACACCTATTCCCTCCGACCACTCCTTAGGGGCGCTCCCATACAAATTTTATGGTTTTGTCGATAAAACCGGAAACTGTCCATAAATAGGTAGAAAACTTAAACAAGCAAACAAAATTTGTTCAATGCTACCAAGTTCAACAACCCATGTGTCAAAATTTCACTGTCGATAATATGCCCGTATATTTAATTGGCTGCGGAATTTTGACATTTCAATAACAGATTCTGTTAAAAAAGCATGCCCCTCAAAATTACTCAGTATTACTGGGCTACGCGAGTCTGTTAAAAACAACATGCCCCCAAAAGTATGCTTTTTTTTAATTATAAGATTTATGTCTTCACGCTAGATGGCGCTGTCTTCGCCGTCGAAAAAACCGGAAGCCGTCGATAAATAGGTAGCAAGTTTAAGCAAACAAAAACATCAAATGTTGGCTTTATATTTCATGTAATTGTGTAAAATTGATATAAGTTAGACAGTTCTAACATGAATTTTTGTCGCATTGAGGATCAAGCAGACCAACAAGTGCTAAGATCAACATTGTTCGATTAGTACTTTAGGCCCACCAAAGGCTCAAAAAGTAATGTAAATACCAACACCTGATCACTATCAACCACCCTACTTACCTCCGAGAACGACGTATTCTACGTAAAAACTCCGAGATACCCCAACTTAATTTTTGATCGTAGAATACGGTGGCATACTCAGTTTTTCCAATTAAGTATGTATATCAAATTCTCGAGATATTCGCGATTGATATTTTGTCACTTTTAAACCCTGTAAACTTTTAAACACTTTCAATTTGAAATGAAATTATTTATTCTTTTTTAATGGAATCATAACTCTTACAATGGCAACCGTTTATTTTCAGATGCTTACAACTGATTATATTAATTTTTATATATATTTTTATCATTTTTTTTTTTTTTTTGCAAATTTTTTTTTCATTTTTTCTATAACGAGGGCTTAAAAGTGATATCGCGAATATCTCGAGATTATACTTATTACTAAATATTATCATTTTTTTGTACTTGAAAAAAATTTTGATAATATTCGGCTTCGGTATTCGGCCGAATACTTTCACTTGGCCGAACGGCTTCAGCTGCGGCCAAAATTTCACGTTCGGAAAAAACTGAGTATGCCACCGTATTCTATTACCAAAAATTAAGTTGGGGTGTCTCGGCGTTTGTTTGTGTCTTTTCAAAAGCTGGAAACTTACCTACAGTGTAATTTTTATTGTTTTGGTCAGAAGTAAAATTTATTTTTTGATTTTTATTTTTCTTTTCAAGGATAAGAAGTTTTTAAATTTTTATTTTTTCGTGCAGAAATATAAAGTTTTTTCTCAATTTTTATTTTACGCTCAAAAATAAAAATCATTTGTCCAGTTTTATTCTTTTCCTCAAACATAAAACTCAAAACACGGAGAGGGCTAATATGTATGACTGGCCCCCATTACTTTTGCAAAAGGAACATTTTTACCTTGGAGACCTATTCCCTCCGACCACTCTTTAGGGGGGCTCCCATACAAATTTTATGATTTTTATGTATTTATTCCCTACACCTGAACAGAGGCGCTTTAAGGGAGGGCCGAAGAGCGTAAATATGTATGTCCAATCCCCATTACTTTTGCAAATGGAAAATTTTTCCCTTGGGGACCTATTCCCTCCGACCACTCCTTAGGTGGGCTCCAATACAAATTTTATGATTTTTTGTATATTTATTCCCTACACCTAAACAGGAGGGCTTTAAGGGTGGGCTGGAGAGGGTTAATATGTATCATAAACCTGATATGTGATATGTAGAATTTTGTACCAAAAACATAAATATATAAGGAAAATAAATGCAACACAGATACTGCATACTCTCTGTAATCTTTTGTTACTCTCAAAAGTTTGAAATATACTTTAAAATGTTGTACATTACAACTCTGTTACTTAGCAGCAGTCAGTGTTTGTCTTTTTGTTTAAGGTTGATGTTTTCAATATGAGTATTTAAGACATGCTCCATATGCTTCGAATTTTTATGGCAATATTATAATTATTTGATGTATGAACCATGCAGTTGAAAAGGTACTGTGTTCATACTATATCTATATATTAATAGGCAAACAAAAAGTTTGTGTTCCCTTTTTTTCTGTGTTACTTTCAACATATTCACATAATACTTATATGGATGGATAGGTATTTTCGAGTAGATTTGCACAATATAATTTTTATTCGAATATGTTGTCATTAAGATAGCTAAAACTGAGCAAATGTAAAATGCTTTTTTTACCAATGGGACAATGAGAAACTGCAAAGCGACAAAGCTCTGTTGAACATCGCTGCTGTAGTTTACAAAAGCAAGAGTAGAATGCGGGAGTGACGCAAACATTTAAAAAGAGCTGAGTAGAATTATTGTTATTGCTGTTGTTGTGGTTGTTGCTTTCTCTTAATTTCTCTCAGCGTTAAAAAAACGGTAAAACTGCTGCTTGCTTCTATTATCTTGAGAATTATCATTTCTCTTGATTTATTTGTTATACTTTTCTACCGGTTATTTACTTACTTTACTTTTAATTTATTTATTAACTTTAAATGAATATTATATGTTGAATACATTTTTGTTATTGACGCATATGCTTCCTTTTTTGTCCTTAACCACTATTTTCCTCATAGCGTCAAGGTAAACATTAAGAATTTACATGCAAATTAATAACAATTCGTTATGTGAAAAACAACTTGAGTTGCGTTACCTTATAGAAACATATGGCCGAATTTCGGGCACAGGCGATACTAGTTATAATTATTCAATTTTGCGTAACACTATGTTAAAAACACGCTGAAGCGTTTCACGTCGAAGTGTTTCATGGGCGAATCGGTTTTACTCCCCATCGCCCCTAAAGGAGCTTTATTTAAAACAAAAACGGCAAATATTAAGTTCGAGTTAAACGTAAGAGTTTTTTTGCCTAATTTCTGTCAGCATTGCATTTCTGTAGCTTTTTCGACTAGATATAAAATTGATTAAATTTCTTTTATGTAATTTTGCTGAATTCTAATATTTCTGTAATTGGTTTTGTAACGTTACTATGACGTAGAAAAGACTTAAATCGATTTTCGTTCTAGTCGAGAAAAGGTATAGAAATATAATAGTGACTGAAATCTGGCAGAAAATTTCTAGCGTAACGGTATTTTTTGTATATCATATATGATCATTCGAAAGCAAATGAGACGGTCAGGTGAAAATCAAAAATTTTTGCGTTTTCTGCTAGTTCGTTTTCATCGAATATACTGAAATTTTCCTAAAGAATTATAAAAAAACTTTTAGTTATTACAAAGCAAAAATATTCGGCTATTTAGGTCGAAACCGAAGCCTAAGGTTAAAAAAATCGGACACTAGTAAATAGCATTATAAAACACCGAACAAAATGTTAAAATGTTTTTGGTGTCTAAAATCTATTTACAGATGAGAGTAAATTTAACTTATTTGGTTAAGATGGTAAGCAAATGGTAGGGTGACAAAAGAACAGTGAGCTTCAATTACAAAATCTGATGCCTTTGGTCTTTGAGTACTTTGAGCCCATACAAAAGTGAGGAAAAAATGCAAGGAGTCGTTCGATTGTTATGAAATTGTGTATGTTTATGAATTTTTCGTTGCTGATTTCAAATATTGATCGTATCAGATTTTACGTATATCAAATATTTGAGCCAAAAATGAAGTTTTAATAAAAAAAAAACGAAATTTTCCTATATTAAATTTAATATTAGATATAGGAAAAAAAATTAGGGTGTTTTTTTTAGAGGTATAGAACTTCGAATTGAAATAAAACACAAGAAAATTGTTTTAATGTCCATCAATTTGGCTTTATTGGAAGGATAATTTTATGCCATTAATGTTTAAATATGATTTCGGGCATGTGGCCGCCGGGGCTGGCTCGAATAAAGCCAATTCTACAGGTCCAATTTTCAACCACTTTTTCGAGCATATGTCGGCAATAACGCCACGAATGTTGGCCTCCAAGTCCCCTAACGTTTCTGGTTTGTTGGCGTAGACGAGCGACTTCACATATCCCCAAAGAAAATAATCCAATGGTTTCAAATCACACGATCTTGGTGGCCAATTGACAGGTCCATTCCGCGAAATTATGCGCTCATCGAATGTTTCCTTCAATAAATCGATTGTGACGTGCGCTGTGTGGCATGTAGCGCCGTCTTGTTGGAACCACAACTCATCCACATTCATGCCATCCAATTCGGGAACAAAATAGTCGGTAATCATGGCTCTATACCGGTCTCCATTAACGGTAACTGACTCTCCAGCATTATTTCGGAAGAAGTATGGCCCAATGACTCCACCAGCCCATAGAGCACACCAAACATTCAGTTTTTGTGAATGTTATGGCGTCTCAAGGATCTCATGTGGATTCTCTTCACTCCAAATGCGGCAATTTTGCTTGTTGACGTAGCCATTCAACCAAAAATGAGCCTCATCACTGAACAAAATTTTGCGATGAAAATCAGCATCGAGATCAATCTCATTTTCGGCCCATACACCAAAATCACGACGCATTGCATGGTCTCGCGGCTTTAATTCTTGCACAAGCTGGATTTTGTAAGGTCGCAAGCCAAGATCTTTGCGCAAAATCTTCCATAAAGTTGATGGACAAAGCTCCAATTGCTGTGCACGGTGGCGAATCGATTCATTCGGGTCCTCTTTAACATTTTGCTCTACAGCGGCAATTGTTTCTTCGGTGCGCACTGTTTGACGTCTCTGCGGATGCGTATTATCACATAGAGTAAACGTAGTGCGAAAACGACCCATGGTTAACCGAATTAATTGCTCTGATGGACGATTATGTCGACCATAAAATGGACGGAGCTTGCGGTAAACTTCGCGAACTGAACCATTATTTTCGAAATAAATTTGCACGATTTGCAAGCGTTGTTCTTTTGTCAACCTGTTCATGATGAAATGGCAAACCAAACTGAACATAAATGACATTAGAGTTGCCAGATTTGACCACAAAATGTCAGTTTTATCTATATTCGAAAAACAAACCCCTAAAAAAAAACACCCGTTACTAAGACTTTTACTTTTTAATACTGAAAACCATTTGGCAATATCTTTTTTTTTAAAAAGATAGGCATATAGTTTTCTATGCACTTTTTCGACAAAAATGCTACTATATATGTAAAATAATATGTTTTGCAAAAAAAAAAAAAAATATTCGATTTGGTATTTTTTTTTTAATCAAGTTAATATGAGTAAATAAAATTAAATAAAAAAAATATTTTAAGGGAACATATAGGTTACAAATTTAAAAAAAAATTTTTTTTTGGAAATTTTTTTTTCATATCGTTTTCAAATTTTGGACATATATTTATTAACATTTTAAGAATACAAAAAAAAATTTCTTCAGAATTTTTGACGTTATTTGATTTTTTTAAAAAAATGACAAAAAATTGAATATCACCAGTCTGGAACATCTGAGGTAAAATAAAAAAAAAAACAAATTAATCCATGTTTAAGAGGCCACCGGCTGAATTAGGATAATTTTTATCCGCCGAAAAAAAAACAAAATGGTGGCCATTTGAAAAAAAATCGATTTTCGAGGTTACAAAATTGGTCCATTTCATTTGGTGTTAATTTTTCCCTTATCATGTGCTAAAAAGAGTATTTTAAGGAAACATAACCTTAATTTTAATTTTTTTTTTTGTCAAAAATAACATCAGAATTTTATTTTATGTGTAAAGAAACATTTTTTTTTAAAAATTCTTTAAACATTATAAACAAACTCCGGCAGAATGTAAGAAATATGGCAACAAAATAAAGAATAATTTTTGAGAAAATATCAATTTTAGACCATTTTTCAAAAACGATTATTCAAAGAATCGGAAGAAGTCCAATAAAAAAAAAAACAGTTTCTGAAAGAATAAAAACAAAAACAAAAAAAAAAAACAAAAATTGAAATACAAAAATAAAACTGGAATTATGTGGAACTTTCTCTTTCTTGTCTGCTAAAAATAGAACATTTTTCAAAATATTTTTTAAATTTTTTGATAAATTTAAGTAATTTTTTAAAAATTATTTGATATTTTTTTTTCATATTATAAAAAAACCAAAATTTGTTCATAATTTTTTTGAAAATTAAAAAAAAAACACTCGAATTATTTAAAAAATGTGCTCACAACATTTTATTCTTTGAATGATGCGTAAAATCGAAAAGTCCACCAATATGAAACCCAAAAAACCTTTCACTTTAAAAGGCTGTAAATTACTTAAAACTTCATGTATTAAAAAAAAAAATGTTGGATTCTTCATAATGAAAGTATTTCCTATCATTTGATATACGTTTTGTTAGGTTTTGTAACTTAAAATTTTTTGATTTATTCCTACTGGTCAAAGTACTGTGCGCCGTTGGCTCTGTCCTGGTATGGGGCTGAATGGGGATAGTGGTACCGATAATCTTAAACAATTTGCAGGCATAATGAATAGGTTTGTCTGTGTTGACGTTTCAAAGCAAAACGTCAAGCTTAGTGTTGAAAACTCGAGAATCGAAGTCGATTTTTGTTTTTACCAATACAGCGACCCTAAACACAAGTCTAATGTTGTATGCTAATGGCTGCTGTATAACTGCCACCAGGTATTTGAAGTTCCACCACAGTCTCTAGACTTAAAAAGTTGAAAATTTGTGGGACAGTCTCGAAGAAAATGTGCCCAATCACAACATTTCGTCAAAGAAAGACCTTTTGGATGCACTGCCAAATAAAAAAGCTCAAGCCTGTATTAGATAACACGGGCGCATAGGTCAGACGTAGAATACGTTAGTCATTAACAGCCTTATTCAATAGATTTCCTTAAACAACCTTTAAACGTTATTTAGTTACGCACTGTTTAAGGCTTTACGTAGCTTCTATGCAACCTTGCTAACATTGTTATTCATAAACATTTTTTCATTTTCTGCTTAAGCCCAGTATGCTGTAGAAGCGGAAAGAAACTTTCCATATGGAATGCATTGAGTTTTTGACAGCGAAAAGGCAGCGGAATTTTTTTTTCGCTACTTAGTACGCTGTAGAGGTGAAAAATTTGTTCAATGCTAGCAAGTACAGCAACCATGTGGAGAGTTGAAATGTCAAAATTTCGCTGTCGATTATATGTCCGGGCATTTAATTGGCACCAGAATTTTGACATTTCAATAAGAAAACAGTTCGACCTCGCTTTACGCAACACTCGATAATCGCAATACTCAAAAATTTACATTGTTGACTCAGTAAACGCAACTTAAAAAAAAAATGCACAATTATCGCAACTTCCATTTGCGTACACTTCCATAAACTTTTATATTATTTACTTTGAGTTCTTCTTTTCTTGTAAAATACATTTTTGATGTACGAAAAATCTCTTAAAACAATATTTAAGGAAGCAAAGTGCATATCTTAATACATAAAACCACAATATCTAGGATTCAGAGCCATAAAGCTTTATGTTTAGAAGTTTAATTGCGTTTCTTCAACATTAACTACGTCAACTGGCCTAATTTCTATTAGTTGTATTGAGCTAGGTCGTACTGTAGTTGCTTTTTTCTCCACACAAACATATTTGACTCTACACTAATATTTCGGGTGTAGAATTATATGCCAAAAAATTTTCGTTTCTACAGCATACTAGGCTTTTTGATTGTAAGGTTTGTGTCTAAACTATAGAAAATCTCTACAAAAATTAAGAATTCCTATGGATTTACAATGGCCGCCGCATAAAAAAATGCTGCAAAGGGCGCATATGGAGCATGTCTTTGATATTAAAAGAAAAGACAAACAAAAATCATGGTTGTATTTATCATGGTTGTCGTTCGCTACTTGGTCATTATACTTCTTCTCTTTCTCATACTGGTTCTGTGATGAACACACAGATAATCGTACTGCTCTTACACATGATGTTATAATACATAAAATACAAAGCATATGAAAATTAATACAAAATTTGAAGGAGTTAAATTTTGATTTACTTATAGAATCAAAAAAATTATATGTAGCAATATGATTATTTAAATACAAATCAAAAGAAGACATATTAAATATGTTACGACCATACTTGAATTTTCTTCAATGCATGCATAAAGTATTAAAAACTTATAATGAAAGTGACAAACATTTTCTCAAAATTTTGTGCTCCAGATTAACACCCCCGTATAACGTATTCTACGTTAAAAAGTCAAATAAAAATAACAAAATGTTTTTAAATGAAGAAGATATGATAATGAAGTTTTTAAATGATACGATATATGTATATCAAAAAAATCTTTTAATCTGACTTTTTTGTAAAAACCTTTTTTGCTTTTTTTACTAACTCAATCCAAGAGTGGCTCATTTTCCTTGGGACTCATTGTTGGTCAATTTCAGCTTACATTCGCAACTCATATCGAATTATATGTCTAAAAAAGTAGTGCTATCCTAAATCGGCCAAGTCAAGGGTCACGCTGTCTCTCGACTTCTCATAAAATTAGCCAATTCTTTAATTCATGTTCATTCTATAGTAAATCTAGAGTTTACTGAACCAATTATCGCACGCTAAGCGCTCGTTGAATTTTGTGAATAAATTCCGAAATTTCGAAAAGCTCAACAAATTGAAAGCTCAAATTAAATGGGAGGAAAGCAATAAATAAATTAAAATGTCAAGCAGAATGGCATAAAGTTAAAGTTATGCATTTGATTTTAATTGAATGCGCAATTTAGCTTAATTCTCATCTAGCCACTATTGAACTTGATGTTGTCTCACTCACTCTAGTGTTCAGATATGTTTGCTTGCTATTGACATTGTTAAAAAAAAAATTAAAACTGCGTTTGAAAATAAATCAACTCGCTGTGTATTCAATAATGATCATTAAAAAAGCGACATGTTTACAATCTTCAAATCAATAAATCAAATTTGGAATATTCTGAAAAACAAAAACAATTTGCGAATGTTTTTCGGATTTAAAAATATAAGAAAAAAAAAAAAAAAAAAAAAAATAAAAACTCTTCCTGCTTTTACGTTATACGTTTTATAACGTGTTTATAATATTTTTAGCCTTTCTTTGCGAACTTTTTCTCAAATATTTATTGTTTTCTTATTTTTTTTTGGACCAAAGAGATCGGCTACATACATTATGTTGACATTCATGGTTTCGGTACTCGTTTTTGTTTTTTTTCCTTTTTTCTTGGCTCTTGGCCAGTTCGTATTTTTCAGTCTTAAAACAAGTTATTGACTCTTAAGTTCTCTTGCTGCTTTTTTGCGTAGCTCTTTGGTACGCTGACAGCTGATTCTCTGACTTTCCGACTCGCTGCCTTGCTGTCTCTCTCTCTCTCTGTCTCTGTTTCGGTCTGTGTTTTGGAGGCTTGTCTGTAGCTATGTTGTAATAATGGCAACAATATCACGTTTTTTGTTTTAGTTTTTATTTTTTTTTAAAATATGCGAATATTATTCGTTTTTGATTCGAAACAACTTGTTGTAGTTTTGTGTAAATAAATAATCACTCTGTAGCGGTGTTTTTCTGTGCTGTTTGCTTTATTTATTGTTGTTGTTTTTTGTTAAACTTGAACTGCTGCCAGCTGAACTAATGATGTGAATTGCTTATTCCAACGACGCGTTGGCAACTCTGACAGTGGCATGATTAGCAAAAATGGTCATGCAAATGTTTTGTATGTGTGAATTTTTTTACTGACCGCCATCATGAAACGATTTTTTTTTGATTGATCGATTTATTCATTCAATTTTTTATCAAAAAATTTATGAATCATATTTAACATAAATTTACCTTTAACAAAAATATAAATCATATGAAAATGACGGTATTTTTTTTTGGTTTTTGTTTTTTTTTTTTTTTTAATTTATACAGAGAATTATACAAAGGTTTATACAGAGAATTAGTTTTTTCGAATTTATATTTAATTTTATAAGGTGATTATAAAAAAGGAAAAAACGATTTTATTACGTGGTAATGAAATGAATCGTGGTTAGAAACAGGCTAAAAAAATAAAAAGTTAATTTGCATTAATAATCACAAAAAAAAAAAAAATAAAATAATTAATTACTTACCTTATCGCATCCTATGTACAGTCCTGTTCGAAATAATAAGAACTATTGTAGTGAGCATTAAAATCATCATATCTCTCTCTGCACGCTTTGGTAAGCCTTAAAGACTAAATAATGCCATGTCAAGCTTCTTGACAGCATGAACATTAACAGCACAAACTAGTAGGTCCCTAGGTAGTTATCAATCATTTCAGTCCTAACATTTACCAAAACTCAACACAATTAGATCAAAAGAAGTTCGGTCAATGCCCTTTCAGAGGCTGAAATGGTCAATGCGTTTTTTAACCAATTTATGGCCTGTTTGATCTAGATTAAGAGATATGGGGCCTGAAATACCCAATAGAATAGAACCACAACTTTGATAGACAATTAGAAGTTAATGATTGATACGAAGGCTGACTTTTAAGTCTTGCGCCACGTCAACACTAAGCATTGCCAGATTAATTCTGACAGTTCCATTCGAATGTCTGACATTTTCTCTTTCTGCCGTCATTTCTTCACAAATTAAAGCAATCATTCAAGCAGAAACGTAGTATCTACATAAACAGAGATAAAAAATAGAATCTTCAGATAGACAATATCAACAACTTTAAAATTTTTACAGAGGATGGAGTTCTGATTATCCTTGACGTCACCAAAGGACAGAAAATTTTAAAACGTACCTTTTATTAATAAAATGTAGAATTGATGTAGATATGGCTTTTTGAACTACAGTGATGAGCGATGAAATAGAGCCACGCACTTGCTGATGATATTACTTACTTAACATTTTTTGTAACAACTTGGCATGCTCTGAACCAAAGTAGTTTAAAAACCAATTCTCCATTGAATATTGTACCGTTGTTTTTGACTTCAATTGTGCCTTTATTTTTCGCTAATCTGTGAAACTGTGATATTGTTGCATTTAAAGGGTGTGCGTTAAAATAGAGCCAACCAATATAACTAAAAATTTTTTAATATAAAAAGATCTTTTTTAATAAAATTTTACTACAGAACGTGAGTAAGAGTTCTCATTTTTATGGTTTTAAAATAAATTTAATTTTTGTGTTTCAAACAATTAAGTCTAAATATGGGAAGAGCCAAGCACTGCAGTTCTGAAAACCGAAAAATTATAAAAAATTTGCATAAACAAGGTAAAAGCCAAAGGATAATAGATAGTATAGTTGGCTGCTCAAAGAAAATAGTTGAGAACGCATTAAAGTTTACACAAAAAAAAGACACCAGAGGAAAACAATCCAAAAATAAGTACCAGTTTGCAAAGACGAATCCTACGTCACATAAAAAAAGATCCATTTGTTACGTCTTCCGCTCTCAAGAAACAATAGTCCTTGGACGTGGACACTTAAACAATTCGAAAAATTTTAATTAAAAACGGATTGAAGGCGAAACCTGCTCGGAAGGTACTATTCCTGACCAAAGTTGATGTCCGCAAACGATTTCAAATTCGCAAAGGATTATGCTGATTGGCCAACGAGCAAATGGCGAAACATTCTTTGGTCAGATGAAACCAAAGTAAATTTACTATGGATTTGACTCAGACCGAGACAGCATTTCTATGAGAAGACTCCCCCAATACCGAATTTTTCCCTCAACACACTATAAAAGCCTGTTAAACATGGCGGTGGGAGTATAATGGTTTGCGGGTGTTTCTCAAATAATGGCACATGTCCCTTATTTCGCTTCGAGGAAAAGATGGATGCTTTAAAATATACCAGGATTTTGAGTGACACCATGGTGTCGTACGTAGAGTTAAATATGCCGCTTCGATGGGTGTTTCAGCAGGATAACGACCCGAAGCACACATCGTAGCGGGCAAACGAATGGTTTTGACAAAAAATATCGAAGCTTTAAGCTGGCCGCCACAGTCGCCAGACCTTAATCCTATCGATAATTTTTGGCGAGAAGTTAAAGTGTCTCTTAGAGACAGACATCCAATCAACAAAGATGATCTTTGGAGGTTAATCAAGGACACATGAGAGAAAATTCCAGCTACTTAGTGCCAAAAACTAGTGGATTCGTTGCTCAGCAGTTATCAGAAATAATGGATACTCCACCATGATTAAACAATAAAAAAGCGGCATCTACCAGTTCATGCAGTTCATGCATTTTTAAGAAAATGGGTAAAATATCATTAATGTTGAAAACAAAAACTGGATTTTATTATTTTGAAGAATCAAATATTTATAACCATCCAAACCCTAGTTAGAGAGTTTTTGATAAATTACTATAAGTCGTTTATCTCAAAATACTGAAATATGTAGATGCCGCATTTTTCCTTATGACGGCAGTACTCACAACGTTTTGGTGTATGTTAGCGCTTATTGTCTTGTTTACAGTGGTTTGAAAGTAGTATTTCAGCAAAAATCAATGGAAATAACACGTGAACATTTTTGTGTGATGTTTTTTTTACGATTTTCGACGTGGATTGACAAGAAAAGAATGCATCGATCAACTTAGTTCGCCTTTGAGTGATGAAGCACCGACTGTTAAATGCTGATTCAATAATTTTGAGCGTGGTCGTCGTTCTCTCCAAGACGAATTTCGTGAAGGTCGTTCAAGAACGGCTGTTGTGGCAGAAAACATCGATGCTGTGCGTATACTGTTGGAGCAGACCGGCATGTTATATACCGTGAGATTGAGTCATCTTTGCGCATAAGTGGAACTAGCATACAATCGATTTTTCATGAGCATTTAGGCGTAAGGAAGATTTGTTCCCATTGGATACCCCATAGTTTGACGTTTGCTGAAAAAAAGGTTCTTGTCGATTGGTGCAAAGAAATACTGAAAAAATACTGCACGGGTGGTTTGAAACTCGTCTACGACATCACCGTAGGTGGGAAATCATGGATTTACACTTATGAGCCTGAAATAAAGCAGAAATCCACTGTTTGAGTCTTTCAAAGTTAGAAAACCCGAAAAAATTTGTCCGTAGACGGAGCACATCCAAGCAAATTGTTGTAAGCTTTTTTCAGAAAAACAGGTCTTGTCGCAACTGTAACTTGAGCAACGAAGAACTGTTAATGCTGAATTGTACACAACCATTTGTTTGCCATAAGTCTTCAGAGAATTGAGAAAAACCAACCACCGAAGGAAGATTATCCTCCATCACGACAATACGAGTTCGCACATAACAGCTCAATTAAAAGCGTTTTTGAGCACTCAGAACGTGTAATTGATGGGTCATCCGCCAAACAGCAAAGACTTGACACCAAATGACTTCTTCTTGTTCCATTACATTAAGAAAATAATGCGTGGCGAGCGTTTTTCTACGCCCGAACAGGCTTTAAGGAACTTGGTTTCGGAGGTATCAACTTCAGAGTGGCAAAATGGTTTCGAAAATTTGTGCAAACGAATGCAAAAGTGCATTGATCATCTTGGAGCATACCTTTTGTTCAAAATTTAACCGAACTGTGCAAATAAAATAACAACGGTTAATTATTCTTCAATTTTATCAACTTATAATAATCCGAATAGGAGGCGATACACATATGCCAACGTTTTTTCCATTCTTGAAAGCGGTTTCGATTGGCTGATTTCGGAATGGCCTTAAGCTTCCTCTACAAAATTCTCTTTGACAACTTCAATCATCTCAAAATGTCTTCCACGAAGCGAAATTTTGAGTTTAGGGAATAGAAAAAAGTCATACGGGGCCATATCTGCGAAATATGGTGCTCGTTGAATGTTATTGACATTGTTTTTGGTGAAATAATCGCGTACAATGCTTGATGTGTATGCTGGTGCATTATCGTCGTGCAAAAACCATGAATTATCCTACCATAATTCTGACCTCTTTCGCCGAATATTCTCGTGCAAACGCTTTAAAACACTCAAATAATATTGAGCGTTGACCAATTGACTTTGAGGAACGAATTCCGAGTGCACGACACCTCGAGAATCGAAGAAAATAGCCAACATCACCTTAATTTTTGAACGATTTTGTCGTGGTTTTTTGGGTTTCGGCTCAACTAGATAGCGCTACTCTGCGTTTCGACGTTATACTCGTACAACCAAGTCTCGTCACCAGTAATGATGAACTGAATATCCGTATCGCCCATTAAAAGCATCTCCTGAGTGACAGTTTTGTGAAACTCTTTTTGAAGGAAATTCAGCAATTTTGGCACAAGTCGCGCTGTAACCGTCGCACTCCTAAAACATCATGTTAAAAGGTGTTTAGTCGATGTATCAAGCTCGGCAAATATATCCCACACGGTCACATGACAATTTTCGAGCACAATTTCCTTAACTTTTTTACATTTTCATCGTTTATTGATGCTGCTGGATGAGAAAGGTGACGCAAGTTGTCAACTGATGTACGACTCTATTTCATTGGTGGGCATTCTTACACAGCCGCAATCTTGGCGTTTATGTGTATTTGTTCGTTCAAAAGCTTTCCAATGTTAAAACAGTGTGTAAAAAGCTTTAACAGCGTATGTGTGAAGCGTACGTGTGGCGGCAGAGAAAGCTCTTTGCCCGCGAGCGACAGAATTCCCGACATTGCTCTATTTTAACAATTTGTGCCACTCAAATGCCTGCGTATGTGATAGACCAGACTCCCCATAGGTTTTCTGCAACACTTTCAATGCATTCGGACAAGAAATTCAGCTGGTAAAACATAATTTCAAACACAATCTTTGCTCCAATTTTTCCATTATGAATTCGCTGGTTAGACGAGTTGTACTTGTTTACAAAGTAATAAGAACGAAACTACGTGAGAGATTGCGATAAAAATTATCGCCCAATCCTATAACAGTATAACCAGCCTTAAAAAAAGCTTTAAAAAGCTTTATGACTACACTAAGGGAAATAACGCATATTAGCATTATCCACGCCTGAGTATAAATTTTATTCAAATATTTACGTGGATAAATCCAATGTTTTCCTTACAACTCGTTTTTTTCCCGTATTTGAATTTTATTTATACCACACACGTACACACATATTCCATACAAGCAAGCAGCAACCGCATCGCACACGTACACACATACTCCGACAAGCAGCAACAGCATCGCACTCTGTTTCTGCAGTGTATTTTTTGCATTTGCAGTTCTTATAGTTCTCATAGTTCTCATTTAGTTATTGTTTCAGGAGTAATATAGTATGCATGTTTGGCAACAAAATGAAATTATGTAGGGTGGAGTGACAACTCGGTGTTTTCTCAAGAACATCTTGGACCGATTGTCATTTACCTGCATAATTTGCTTCTCCCTACATATATTTTGTAGATTACTTTTTCGTTCTCTATTTTATACTATGTTTGACAGTTGGTGCTATATTAGGGCACCAACTGTCAAAAATAGTATAAATTAGAGAACGAAAAAAGTGAAGCGAGAATAAATTATACAGGCAATGGCATTTCATGAACGCAATATGAAGAAAATAATACCATAAAACCACTAATAACATATTCAATTTAAATATGTTTTTTTTAAATTCAATATTTTTATATAAATTTTCTTTAAATGCGATAGTTTATTTTCAAATAGTAAATATTTGAAAGATATTTTAAAAAAATTCGTGCATAATTTTAATATATATTTTTTAATTCTGATTAAATATTTAAATATTTAATTTAATTAAAAAAGTATTCAAATAAATTTTAAATATTTACGTAGTCGATTTATTCAAATGCGTTATTGGTGCAAAAATGACTCGCTTTTTGGATAAATTAAAAAAGTTTTTGGATAAATTTAATATTTTTTTCCCTTAGTGTACTGTTGTTGTTTCATTCTTAAATTGCAGTTCATTGATTCACCATTGTTTCTTCATTGTTAGGAGCAAGACTAACAACCCTCGTGCGAAGATATCTTAATGGCAAACCCTCTTTAAAATTCCATAAAAACTAACCATGAAATTCTGCTAATAAGCTCTGATTTCAAATTCAAACTCTCAGTTAGGAGTTTAAATTTGAAATTAAATAAAAAAATATAGCTTAAAGCGATTCCATGACCCCTTTACATTGGTCAAGAATTGAAAGCAATTTTTCGAGTTCGTAGGCTAATTGCGGCGAATTGACTAAGAAGAAAGGGCGAAAAAAATTGACGGTACGCTTTTGTTGTACCTTCAACTTTTTGGGGCCAAAAGAAAACGTAAAAAAAATTGCTTTCAATTCTTGACCAATGTATAAGGGGTACATCAATTATTATCCATCTTTAAAATAGTGCCGGGTCAGAAATATTTGTGGAAGGCTTTCTAAATTTTTAAAGTAAAATATCACATTGGTCCTGCCCACGTTTTGAAAATATTTTTATTGTTTATCTTAATTTCATATCAAATGTTTCGAGTACTCTTATTTAGTCCATGATTTGAAATGAAATTAATTTTGACTGAAAGATTAAATTTTATGTAATACAAAATTTTGAATATCAAACGCTGTCAACATTCTTTTTTTTATATACCATAAATTCAAAAAAATTAATTTGATATCTTTTTTATAACACCTTTTCATCACTCTTATTTGGATTTATAATTGCAAAATCAGATTATTTTTCGCGGTAAGCAATCTCAATATACGCTTTGAATAACTCTCTTTGTGGTTACAATTTTATGTAATGAATAGATTATAAAGTAGGTTAGAATCGATGGCGCGTCATGGCGCTTAGAAAATACTGATACTTACCAACATAGATAGACAGAAAAAATTGAAGCATTCAAGCTAGTCATGAGCATGGTGGAATGAAGAAGTTAGTCTCGTGGCTGAAGATCCTCTCTCGCTCTGAGACGAAAATGTCAAAATCAATACAAATAGTTTTATGCTTATTTTTATTATTGTTCGTTGCACGCATGATGCACGGAATTATATTTAATTATATTTTTAAGGAATTATATTTACAAGGTAGGAGTGACAGTTTTTTCGTCTTGCACCAATTGTCAAAAAAAGAAATATTAATTAGGCAACGGAAAAAGTAAAAAAGAAAGTAAAATATGCAAGGAAATGACAGTTGGTGCAAGACACTCGTGAGAAAATAGCCAGTCGTTACTTGTTTCATGGTTGTATGGCATAGATGCCCAAGGTAGTAGTATTGGTGAGAGTGACGAAATAACACTGGAAGAAAACAATTTGCTATTCATTTTATTTAGTCGTCAACGAGATTGCGACGAAAGCACATGTGTGGCGGGTGTTGTCATTTTTATACCCCAACGTTTAAAAAACGTAAATGGGGTATATTAATTTTGTCACTCCGTTTGTAACGCCCATAAGGAGGCGTGGTAGGTATGGAAAAGTATATATTTTCTTGATCAGCATCACCACCCGAGTCGATTTAGCCATGTCCGTCTGTCTGTCCGTCTGTCTGTCTGTCTGTCTTTCTGTCTGTCTGTTTGAAAGTTTTTTTAAGGTATAATTCGCAACAATAACCCTTCAAAGACCGGATATATTCAAGTTTAAAAAATTTTTTTTTATATTTTCCTCTTGTTTTTTATTATTCGATAAGTTGTTAATTAAGGTAGTTATTGTAAAAAGTTATTTAAGTTTTGCTCATATTTTGAAGATTTTTATTAAAAAACAAAATTTATTGAAACCGCGCGATTTTTTCAAAACAATTTTTTATTTTTATGATAAGGAAAGCGCCGCAGACAAAAAATTAATTAAAAAAATCACGCCGCAGGCAGAAAAGCACTACAACAACAATAACAACAAAATGAAAAAAGGAGTTAAAAAACTCCTATATTTCGTAATAAAAAGATTCTTTGAAGTATTAATAAATTTTCCCTCAAATAATCATTGTTCAATTTGCAATTAAAAAGTAATAAAATCTTCTATGTTGATACTCTTATTGCAGTTACGCAATAAAAGTATATTTCTCAAACTAGAAGAATTCAGCTTATTGCGTTTTTTTTGAGCAAATATAGTTCAAATCTGAAAATATTTGTTCGCAAAGATACGTTGAGGGAAATAAAGATAAACACTTCAATGAAATCTTCTTCATTTCAGGATATATTGTACCATCCAGATTTTTCCAGAATTCTATATTGATAAAATTATCCGGAAAATCTAATTCACTTCGAAGTATAATAAGTTCTGTTTGGATTGGAAATTCGTACTTTAATATATCGCATTTAAAAGGATTTTGAAAAATATCCAGTAAATGCTGAATATTTTCAAAATCCTTAAATCTGTCATTAAAGTTATTAAAAAGCGTTTCTAATATTTCCAAAAGTTCAAACTTTTTCAAGATTTTCTCCTTGTCGTAAATAACAGAAGTTTTCGGAAAGTCCGAAAAGTCTTCAGAATCAAATTGAGCTGCAAGTAAAAATAGCTGAGTTTTAAAATCTGAAAGAATTTTAAACATATCAGAAATATTATTATCTTTTCCCTGCAGCTTCAAATTCAACTCATTCAAAATGTTACAAATGTCTGTTAAAAACGCCATTTCTAAAATAAATTGATAATCTTTTAAATATTCTTTTTCGGTTATTTCGATATTTTCAGCTTCTAAAAATTCAAATACTTCATTTCTAAGCTCAAACAATCTATTAATACTGTTACCTTGGCTTAACCAACCTACCTCAGTAAACATTAATAGATCGTGGTGAGAAGCATTTGAATTTTTTAGAAATGTCACAAATTTTCTATGAGTCAGTGAGTTATGGCCGCCCCTTATCCTATTAATTATCCGCTCAGTAGCCTTCATGACCGGATGCTCGGATATAAATTTAGAAGCAAGAGCAGCCTGGTGTATTATGCAATGCAAGGTATAAACCTCAATTTCATTTTTTTTCATCTGGCCTACAAATCCATCACGTTTGCCTGTCATAGTGTTCGCACCATCCGTGCAAACTCCGGCTAATTTGTTAGAATCAACAACGGAAAGAAGTTTTTCGTTGACGACATCGAACAATAATTTGCCGGTTACATTGCCATAAAATGTTTCAACAGAATATATTGACTCGAAAACATTGTAAACTGAATCAACGCATCGAATGCAGATTACAAGTTGACAAAGGTCATTAATATCGCTGCTCTCATCAATACAGAATGAAAAAAATTCGCAATTTTTTAATTTTTCCCTTACTGCCGATTCCACAATAGCACCCAAATAAAGAGAACGCCGGGTTATACTATTGCGGGACAAAGGTAATTTTTCAATAAAATTAGTTTTATAATGAAGTTTTCCAAAAACTTTACTTAATATATTTTTGACAAATGGCCCATCTGAAAATGGCCTTCCCTTTTTTACAATATCTAAACTTATAAAGTTAGATAAACCCATTTTTAATTTCTCCTCCACCATATCTTCATAATTTTCTTTAGATTGATTTACCCATTCCTTCAACTTTTCAATAAAAATTTTATTATAAATTTTAAATTGTTTTTCTTTTTCTTCCCCCTGCAAATAATTCATGTCTTTGTGAACATCTTCAAAATGTTTTTTTAAATTATATTTCTTATTTTTTATAAAAGTCTTATGACAAATAAGACATTGCATGTCATCAAAAGCATTTTGTAGCATAAAATACTTTTCGGCTGACATCATTAATGAATCGCAATAATTACGTGTTCACTGACAGCAGTCTCGATGACGAATAAAATGTAAAATAAGACACAGCAGTTCTGCAAGTGTAGTTTGTCTCTCCCACTCAACATGCTGATTTCCTATTGGTTGATTGACGATCAAACAAAAGAGCGTAAGTATACGTGTGAGTTTAATTTGCTGATATCAGCCACTACTGGGCATCTATGTTGTATGGTGCCTTTTTTTGACAATTCCGACTTTTGGCTTTCAGTTGCGTGACTTCCTTGGTAATTCTGCCATCGAATTTTATTCGAGTGGCAAAAAGTGACGAATCATCTCATGCAAATCTTTGGTACATATTCTAAAAATTTAATGAGTTTTATTCTGTATAAAGTAGCAGAAAAATTAAACTCTTAAATTTTACTTAAGGGGACATATAGGTTACAAATTTTTAAAAAAAATTTTTTTCGGGAATTTTTTTTTATAGAAGGAAAAAAGATATCGTTATCAAATTTTGCACATATATTTATTAACATTTAAAGAATACAAAAAATTTTTTTCAGAATTTTTGAAGCGGTTTTTGACGTTATTTGATATTTTTTTTTAAATGCCAAAAAAATTGACGGTGTGCAGGATATCACCAGTCTGGAACATCTGAGGAAAAAATAAAAAAAAACAAATTAGTCCTTGTTTAAGTGGCCACCGCTTGAACTAGGATAATTTCTATCCGCCGAAAAAAAACAAAATGGCGGCCATTTGAAAAAAAAATCGTTTTTAGAGATTACACAATCGGTCGCCATTTTGTTTTTCTTCGGCGGATAAAAATTATCCTAGTTCAGGCGGTGGCCATTTAACCAAGGATTAATTTGTTTTTTTTCATTTTTTTCTCAGATGTTCCAGACTGGTGATATCCTGCACACCGTCAATTTTTTGGCATTTTTTTAAAAAAAATCAAATAACGTCAAAAACCGCTAAAGAATTTTTTTGTATTCTTTAAATGTTAATAAATATATGTGCAAAATTTGAAAACGATATCTTTTTCGTTCTATGAAAAAAAATTCCCGAAAAATTTTTTTTTTTAAAATATGTAACCTATATGTCCCCTTAACTCCTATAAACTTAGTAGTTATCTTGAGTTTCATGGATTTGATTTCATTATCAGAAGCAAGACTTTAAATTCTTATGAATCACCATCTTAATAAGCAATATTTAAAAATACTTTATCTTGGTGCTTGAACTTGTCTGTTTATCGTCAAGAACAAATCTAAAATATTGAAGTGTTTAAAGCGATTTTCTATCGATGAGGGTTTTATTAAATTTTCCGTTATTAATGAAAATAATATTAAAAAAAAGTTTGTTTATTTATCATTATTTAATAGTCGAATTTTATATTTGAATGTAGAAGTATTGAAAAAATATGACATGCAAATTTTGGGTGAGAAATGGTGGCACGAGGGTGGGTGAAGTTGACATTAGAGCGCTGTGTTGCTTAACTGAGCTGAATTGTGCTATTGCGCTGATACAATATATTTAAAAAATTTAACGCAATAGCGCAATGATACAACTTTCTTCGTTTATTCGAGCATGTTGGCGACCTGACGACGTCACGATTTATTTTTTTATTTTTATTGTAAGATCAAGTATAAATCCTTAATTTCTGTTATAACATTCACCTAGGAGCATATAATCAGCAAGTAATAATAACGCATAGCGTCATGAATTTTTTTCTATTTTTGTTATGAGGACTTTTGTAACAGAGTTGTAAAAGGATTGAATTATTTCGGAACTCACACACCCTCAATGCATTCAAAAGCTGCATTATCCAGATTGCAATCTTTTACTTCTACAGACGAACAATTCATCATTCTTTAAGGATAAGAGAATGCACACCCAATGCGCTGTAAGGAATGGGACTTTGGAAAATATCAATCCCATTCCTATAGGCTTCAAAAATATGATGAAACACTGAAATTTTGCTACTAGCAAAAGAGTAGAAAAACACTGCTTTGATAAAGTGAATAGCGCTTCTATAATTCCTCTTTGGTTTTATTGCTGTTGCGCTTATTAACTTTTCAAAGTTAGTGGACAGCTAAAACCACAGAGACTACTGATGAGTCAGAGTAGCGTCCTACGAAACCATGGTATAGTCTGCTCGGTTTGTTCTGCAAAGAACTTTTGTTGGTATAGCAACCTGTTACTTGAATTATTTGGCATAAAGCTCAAAATATAATTCTTAAAAAATATGTTTTTTAAGAATTATAAAATTAAACTGGACATTTTATTTACTACCATTTTACTACTACCATTTTACAATTCTGTAGATGTACACCTTTTGTTTATTTGTAATGATTTATTTTACATATGGCTTAAGGTCCGATTATAATAGACGAAATGTAATATTGTCAACTGTCATCGTGCCGGGACTTCTACATTTACTTCTACATCTACAATTAAAATACTTCTACAATTTGTTGTATATAATTCTTTTTCTATATATGATATAAGCCAATGGCAACCCATCACAGTCAGGCTCAACAGTCTCATACACACACAAAATTCATTCACAAATAGGTTCAGACGTTACAACAACCATACAGATTGCTACTGAATGGACATTGTCGTTTTAAATCTTTGAAGCTGCAGCCATCGGCGGCTGCATTCATTAAAATTGCAATTCAGTGTGAATTCTTTACGTTTTGAAATTCATGTCTTGAAAGCAATTTTAATCAGCCTAAAGAGTTCACACTCTGATTGCTACAAAAAACGATTTCAGCTTTTTAAAATTTATACAAGAGAAGGAAAAGTGAAAATGAATTCACACCTTAACAGCTCTGGCGTGCAAGTCTTTACCGTAACACCTAAGATAGCGCGTTATAATTTCTAGTAACAAACAAAGTTTCTTTGCTCAGGCAGCTCTCTCCGCGTCTTTTATTTTATATTTTTGTCATAAAGCCAAAGAATCGCTGTAGCAAGTGAATTAAATCGAGAGGACAATATTTTAAATATGAACAGCGAAAACTAAGCCAAAATAGTGTTTTAATTATATTTCTAGAGCCTGTCTGGGATAATATTTGACACACTGTGTATGTAATCACCTTGTTCATAACGCTATGCTGCTAATTAATAATATTGAAAGAAAAGTTTAAAATTATCTTCAATGGTCAATAGCATGATACAATAGCAAGGCAGCAAGGAAAATGGCTGATCAAATGTAAAATTTTACAACTAAGCTATTGGTGCTACAAACATCAAACGACAAAAGCAACAACAACAACTAGGAAAACTGTAACAGATAGATTCTGTGCGTTACCGCTAATAACAACATTGTTACTGAAACTCCAATAATGATAGAAACAAGATAATGCGTTCCGCAGTCCCGTTATCTAATGCTCTCTTTCTCAACTGAGTGCATGACGTCACACAGTACTTTTTTCTTGACCATGGTATAATAATACAAGGTAGCATTGACAACTGCTTATTTTCTCTTCTACAAGAAAACATCTCCTGTCAAAAACAACTGTTTGTGCAAATACATCAGCAGCTGCTGAAGTTGTTGTTTTTTTTCACTTCTACGTATTCAACATTGCTTGTGTTTTCAATGGCCGATTGTGAACGCTCTCTTTTTGAGTATATATTTTGACAGGAGATGTTTTCCCAAGCAACTGTCAATGCTACCTTGTATTATTATACCATGTTTCTTGACAACAACGTATGCAAATGTGCGATCTCTTAGACATATTGACGAAATTGAAAATAAATTCTTTCGAAAAAGTAAAGTAAAAGTATCTACTCTTCTGTATAAAAATATGAATATTTTCATATACGAAAAATATGATTTTTTTAAACTTTCAAGATTTTTATCTCCTTAACTATTTAAGACTGACAAAATTTTATTGTACCAATGAGTTAAGGAGGTCCATATACATATTATAAAAATAACAAAAAAAAATTTAGGCGTGGGTGTGGTAGTAAAAGTATTTCAAAGTCTGAAAATATTTTTTGTGACGTCATACTCTCTCTCGCTCATTTGCGGAACGCGTAATCTGGTTTCTATCATTCTTGCTGAAACTCGTTACCGGCCTTAGAAATCGGTATTCTGTGCACTCGGAAACGCTGTCAAACGACGTAAGCTCACCTTGAAATAAAGCTTTTTTCTTGTGGTGTGGTGAAATATGAATAATGGAAAATAAGAAGTAAGGCTGTGTGCTATTCGAAAACTTTTCACTCGTGTAAGGAAAGAATTTACTGAGTTGAATACAATATCTGTCTGTTGAAATAAAATTGTTATTTTTGCTATGTCAAAAGGACGATGAAATTTTGACAACTAGAAATTTTGAGTTATAAAAGTGTGGCATTTTTATATGTTTACTTAATTTTTATAATTCTATAAAAAACATATTTTTTAAGAATTATATCAAGAGCTTTATGCCAAATAATTCATGAAGCAACATGTTGCTACAACAACAAAGTTCTTTGCAGAACAAACGTCAAATGTTGACGTTTTAGATTTCGGTAGTGTGTATTAGCGCAAGAATTTAATTTATTTTGCAAAATTATTAATATAAACTGAAAGTTAAAAGTATTTTACGGAAATATTTTCACTTCTGGTTGCTATGCTGTCGGAATCACGCAAAATTTTGAACATCCTTACGATTCAAGACCTCAAAAGAGTTTGTGTCTATACTTGTGTCTATAATGCCATGTCTACACAGAGAGTTTAGTTTGAGTTGAGTTTTGCCACTGAACGCGACGCCGTAGATAGGTACTTCATAAGGGGGGGGGGGGGTTTACTGAAGCAAAATAAAATTATATACTACATTATATATAACTTAATATATGCTTACAAAAATAAGCAGTTAGAAATACACAATTTGCAATTTATCTTCACACATAATATGGCAATATAAAATATTTTGGAATATTTGCGTTTTAATTTAATAAAGACAAATATTCTGGATTGCTAAGGGGAGGAGGGGGTTTGAACTCCCAGAATTTCCCCCATATCTACGGCGTTGACTGAACGCAACATAAACTATAGAGTTTTCCAGTACAATTTTGAAGGATGAAACTCAACTAAACTCAACTTTGTTTCTGTGTTTATCAAAATTTAATTTGAGAAATCCCTAAAAATATGCTAATCTTCTTACAAAAAGATACGTTCAAAGGCAACTTGTACAATTTTGTGGTGAGAAATGTCAAAAACAGCTGTTTGTTTGTGCAATTTACTATTAGCAAAAAATTAACAAAAAAGCGAAGAAAAGAACTTGGGCAAGTGTAGAAGATGAGGTTATTAACTTCATAACTTCATATTAGTATGGGCTGATAAAAATTCCAAATTGTGCAGCGCAAGGAAGAATTCGCATGTGTACGCAGAAATTGCTGCAGGCTTGTCCTCAAGTGGAATTGATGTCGCGGTGGTGGATGTGCCGCAGTGTTGCCAGATTAGGGGAATTCCCCCTAGATTTAGGGGTTTTTTAACTGGTTTGAGGAATTTTAGGGGTACTAAATCTTTAGGGGTTTTTTAGGGTGACTTCAAATTTTCTAGGGGGTTTTTAGGGGTATTTGGAAAATTTACCTTTGGAAATAAAGATTTATTACTTTTCCTTAAAACTTTGCAAAAAATTTAGGAAAAATACTTTTTCCTCCATATTGTGTAAAAAGCGATTTCAGCAACACTTTTTAAAAACAGCTGAATTGGCAACACTTCAAATAAATTACCAACAATTTCCCACTTCATTTCAAAATCGCTTCGCGCTTAACTTGCAACTCTGGGTAAATATTAAAAACAAAGCAAGTATGGAGAAAACTGACGAAAAGAAAAGTTATGCCCAAAAATATACAAACAAATGGGAGACGGAGCCTGCTCTCAAAGGTAAAACTAAATTTTAAGGCCAATTTCAGCTTGGACAATTGAAAGCTACAAAGCAACTTCCTGGGCTTGTTGAAGTCGTCCAACAGCTCAGCCCCTTAAATACATAGGAACACATTAGCAATTTGCATTGCAGTTGCGCTACTCTTCAGCTGCCCCTTGGAGCTGAAGTTTAACGTTGCGTCTACACAAGACAATTGTTATAAAAGTTTTTGACGTAGAATACGTCGTTCTCGGAGGTAAGTAGGGTGGTTGATAGTGATCAGGTGTCGGTATTTACCTTACTTTTTGAGCCTTTGGTGGGCCTAAAGTACTAATCGTACAATGTTGATCTTAGCACTTGTTGGTCTGCTTGATCCTCAATGCGACAAAAATTCATTTTAGAACTGTCTAACTTATATCAATTTTACACAATTACATGAAATATAAAGCCAACATTTGATGTTTTTGTTTGCTTGAACTTGCTACCTATTATCGACGGCTTCCGGTTTTTTCGACGGCGAAGACAGCGCCATCTAGCGTGAAGACATAAATCTTATAATTAAAAAAAAGCATACTTTTGGGGGCATGTTGTTTTTAACAGACTCGCGTAGCCCAGTAATACTGAGTAATTTTGAGGGGCATGCTTTTTTAACAGAATCTGTTATTGAAATGTCAAACGCAGCCAATTAAATATCCGGGCATATTATCGACAGTGAAATTTTGACACATGGGTTGTTGAACTTGATAGCATTGAACAAATTTTGTTTGCTTGTTTAAGTTTTCTACCTATTTATGGACAGTTTCCGGTTTTATCGACAAAAGCATAAAATTTGTATGGGAGCGCCCCTAAGGAGTGGTCGGAGGGAATAGGTGTCAAAGGCAAAAATGTTCCTTTTGCAAAAGTAATGGGGGTTGGTGATACATATTAACCCTCTCCGGCACTCTCCTAAAGGTCATATCCTCAGGTGTATGGAATAAATATTTTTAAAAAAGATGTCATCAAAAGCGAATTGAATAATTCTACGTCTTGTGTTACGACATAGTCGAAACTACTGTATCTTTTTTTTTTAATTCAAATTAGTTTTCAAATTTTTTTCAATTCAAAGAAAATTGTCTCTCGTGACGTAGGTGGGCTTAACAATTGCATGACAAAAAACGACATTTGTTTAGTTTTTTAAACGTTTCTTTTGAAAGTGGAAAGAAATAATACAGAAAACTTAAAAAAATACCAGGTTTGCTTGTGAAAGTGAAAAAACAACAGACTATATACAGTGTTGTGCATATCAAAAGCAACCAAAAAAAGCCATTGTCAAAATAATTATAATTATAATATATTATAATAAATAAAATACAAAGTAGAAACTATGTTGTGCATAACTAAAGCAACATAAATACAGGTTATAGGGTTATAGGGTTATAGGTTATAGGGTTAATATTTGATAAAATAACTGTTATTTTTAATAACCGCAACACATCTGCGTGGCATTGAAGCTATAAGGTTGTCAATTATAGTTGGTTATATGCTTCGCCACTGCGGTGTCTGTGTCTCAACGAATGCAGCTTTATAAGAAAACCTTTGCCCACCAACTCGTCGCTTAAGGATTCTGAATAGATTTTCTATTGGGTTAAGATCAGGCGATTGAGCTGGTCAATCCAATAACTGAATCTCTTTTACCCAAATTTACGTCTTAACGATCATTGCGGTGTGCTTAGGGTCGTTATGCTGAAATATCCACCTGGTTGGAATTTCTCGCTCAGCAAAGGGCAACATGACTGTCTTTAAAATTTCTTTATAAGTAAATCGCTCCATTTTTTGGGTAATTTCATAAACTGGATCTTGTCCAAATCTAGAAAAACAAGCCCAGAACATAGCAGAACCGCCTTCATGCTAAACTGTGACCTGACAGTTTTGAGGTTTAAGGCCTTTTCGCTGATGTAATATGGCCATGCCATCGCTGGTAAAGATATTAAATCCGGACTCGTCACTAAAAAGGACTGTCTTCCATTGGTCACCAATTTAATGAGTTCTTGCAAAATTTAATGGGGAATATAAATATGTTTATGTCCAAAAGAGATTATGTCTTAAAAGCAAACCTTCGTTCTAATTTTTTTTACACAGTACTCGAGTCCACGTTTAAATTTATTTGATTAACAACAGACTGAGATGATAAAAAGGATATTTTTGAAAAGCTAGGATTACATGTCGGTCCTCTCTCTGTGTTGTTTTAAGCTTCGGACCAACCAAGTGAAGGGTTTTCACAGTTTTTTTAGTCTCAAACTTTTTATAAGACGTGAAATGTTGATTTATTTGTTTTGTACTTTATTTTGTATTTTTTTTTTTTATAAAGAAATTAGTGATGCTCCTGATTTATACTCATAAATTATTGCTGTTTAAAGGGCTCTGGGTATTTATCACGCGAAATGACGTTTTGATAATTTCAAATGTCTTCTTCACGCAAAGAATTATTTGCAAATGACTCTTTTTAGTTTAAATCAGTAATAACTAAACAAAAAATTAAAAATATAACAATGAAGTAAGTTGCTTTTGATATGCACAGTCAAAAATCGCTTTTTCCGTATATTGCTCTCATTGCAGAAATACCGTTAGTTTTTACTTCATTTCTTTTGATGCTATATTGAGCGCAATACATGATTAAGTCAAAATAACTATTTAAATTTTGGGGAAAGATGTAAGACGATAAAAAAATATGAAAACGTTTGCTACGCCCATTTTGGTTGCTTTTGATATGCACAACACTGTATATATTGATTTTTCAATTTCAAAAATATTTTTCACAAACAAACGCCAAGACTTCAAATTATTCAAAAGAAAACGCCAAAAGTTGTCAGCCCACGTCAAATCGTTGTTAGTTCAATTGTCTGCCTGATTGTTAAGACAATTGAGCTGCCGACCGATAAAATGTGAGTGTGTTAGTAAAAAACGTGTGAGAGTATTGGAATTGTTTTAACAAATTGTCTCGTGTAGACCTTAGGTTAACTCAATAAATTTTAAGTTATTTACAACTGTATTTTTGTATGTTTTCCCATGGTTGAATAAATAAGGTTGTCGTATGGGTGAGAGCGAGTTCCCATAAATGTCAAATCGAAGTTGACAGCTCATACAAAATCTGAAAACGAAAATTAATAACATGAAAAGCCGTTGAAGTTGTTGTTGTTGCTTTTCATTGATTTTGACAATTATGGGTACTGAGAAGAGAGTACGATCAGCCACGAGACAACCTTATTTATTCAACTATTAAGGTTGTTTTCCGAAAAAAAATTTTAGGGGAATTTTAGGGGGATTTGAAATCCAATCTAGGGGTAAACGGTGAGACGCATCTGGCAACACTGATGTGCCGACAAAATATGAGAGCACAAAAGTTAACAAAGAAATATTACACTAAACCAGCGAAAGGCACAATTTAAATTATCAAACACGCGTGTTTTGAAACAAAATGCTGCTTGCGCGACGTCGACACAAGAACTCTATAAGCTCCTTCGTGTGGCTTTCGATCGTGTGCGTTCGGCTGTTGCTTTGTTTTCATTTTCGCTAAGCAAATCAATTCAGTTGACTTGCTAAGTTAAGACTTCGCTGCGCAATTTTTAAAATACAGAGAGAAAAATGTCCCCTGAAGAGTGGGAAAATGATTTCTTTTTTATGGAAAACGATGATGGTGACTTGCAAGGCATGATTTGTTATCGCATTATGAGTCGCAATAATATGTTTTGTTTAAGAAGACATTTTTTCTCTAGCCATGAAAATTTTACTAAGTTAACGGGGGTGAACGAACAACAAAAATTTTAGAGTTAAAAGCAAAACTTTTTTTAATATTTATGGTTGATAAAGGTGAGCTACCTGCCAATTCTATGGTAGATGAGGCTCATAGTGATCATCAGGAAAGGCATCCATTGAATGAAAATAACAATTTGTCTCTAAAAAAAGCATCATATACCGTAGCCTTGGCTTTGGCAAAGCATTGCCGATCATTTGACGACGGTATTTTTTTTTTTAAATTTAACATCAGATGTTTTAAAATGTTTTGGTGAAGAATGCAATGAAATTTTGAGGCTTTGCGAAAATATTCCCTTATCCCGACGTTAGCTTAATTTGTTAGCTTATTTTGTTTATACATATGTATATTTTTTATTTTCTGTATATTTTTTGTATTATTTGTATAAGTGAATATGTTTATAAAAAAGTTTAAATAAAATTATATACTAAAGAAGCAACCAAAATCTTTTCTTTTCGACAGTTGAATGTTTTTTCAGTGTAAAACTGGCAACCGTCAACTTGATCTTCGTTTTTCTCTGCTTCATACACAAGCAAAGTATGTGATAGTATGTGTGTGCCCATCACTGCACTAAACACAATTCTGCCGACGCATCCCTGTGAGAACAGCTATGGTTAACTTAAAAGTAAACTCAAGCTAAACTCTCTGTGTAGACATGGCATAAGATGTCTTGGGGCTATACATCATTCACCTCACAAGTGCCAAATATTATCATTCAGACTGTATCATCATCCGAGTGAAAAGTTTCCGAATAGCACACAGCCTAAGAATATAACGCATTAAATTGTTATTCATTCAAAAGTACTGAAGAAGCAGCAACAGTGAATTTGACATCGTTTTATAGCTTTCTGCGCCAATTTCGATTTAAGGATTTTAAAAGTAAATTAATTACACAAAACCCGAGCACTTCTTTTAATCCAATCTATACCAATATCAACTGTTTTGCTTGCTACCACTTAAAGAGATGGTAACAATATTCACCGGTAAAGCTTGGTTGCAGAATACCAACAGGGTGTAAAAGTTACTAAAAGGTGAATTTCTTCGGTAATAAGATAAACGTTACGGCTACAGAATTGACCGGTAAACCATCAGCTGATTTTGATATCAAGCTTACGTTTTTCCCCAAAATGAGCCTACCTTGTAATTGTATCATGGTCAAGAGTGACACAAAAATAAACTATAACAAGAAAGAGCGAAATTGTTTATAGTGAACATAAGAGAGCACATTGATTAAGTGGCTAAAAGATTTTCTCTTAAAATTCTTGCTCTTAAATTCGAAACACTCATTTTCTTTTTCACTCTTATTCAGCTGTTTTCTCTAATAACAAATTTCAATATCTCTTAACTGAATTTAAATATTTTCGGCTCTTTGACAGTGGTCAAAATATGTGGGTCACTACTTCTTGTTAATTTATTGCTAGTTCTTAATTGTTGCTTTCTCTTTGCTATGCTTCTCTTTGTTTTTTAATTATTAGATATTTTGAAAAAAAAAGAATAAAAAAAAAAATCTTAAAATAAATTGTGGCGTGATGTTTGTTGTGCAAAAATTGAAAAATTAAGCTGTTTATCGACTTATGGTTACAACTCGTTTATTTAAACGAAGTCATTTATGCCGTCACTCGTTTCAACTCAACTAAAAAACAAAGAAACGGAACTTGCTCAAAACGCTAAAAAAATATATAAAATTGAGGTATTAATTTGCATTGATTACTCACTTCTTTGTTCCTTTTAAATGTTGTTATTTATGCGTTTAAAAACAACAAAGTAATAATTAAATTATTATCGTTTATATCAAAAACAGATCTTTTGTAGTTGTTTTTCCATTTACAGTGTTTGAACATGATTCACATTATTTTCGTTTTAAATCATGCCACCTTTTTTTTTCATTTTTGCAAACACACTATTGCACCTTCCTCACCGCTCGACGAATATGATGGCTTGTTTTGTCAGAACTTTTTTCTTTTGCCTCGCAAATTTTATCATTTTGCACGTTTGTTTATCTATTTCAAATGTTTGCTTCTATTTTACATTGATCTTGAGCTCTCATATTCTCTCTAAATCTCTTCGCGTACTGCTAAGAGCTTTTTAAAGTTAGATATCTTTGCATTATTTCTCTATTATGGAACTCTCTTATATGCTCTCTTATAGAAAACTCACCGGCAAGTTAGTAAAACATTTTATGTGTTGTTTCTGTGGTTTGAGTCTTTGCTTAAATTTTGTCGTCCTTTAAAGGAGGGCTTAAAAGTGGACATTATTTACTTATTACCTGTAAAGCTTGTTCTTCAAGCTCTCAGCTAAGCTCTTCAGAGTTGATCTATGCTTTTATCTCTACTCAAGTCAACTTTTGCCTTATCTTAATGATAACCTGGTGGAGAAATTCCTTACTTTCTATATACATATTCTTATCTTATCTTACTTTAATTTTAGCAAAATTTTTGCCAAAAAATAGACACATATTTTTAATAATTTTTCTTTTTTTTATATTTTTCTTTCTTCACAATGTTAATGTCATTGCTAGCTAGATAAGACGGCGTAGACAGACACTTAGTACACTTATAGCTACTTATTAACGGCTGATACAAACATACATACATAACATATGTTACGGCCGCATAAAGTTAAGCTTATCACTGATGGTCTTCTTTAAGCTGCTTATCAGTCAAAACATGGCTGATGCGTGGACTTGGCCTACTGTTGGTTGTTGTCTGGGCAGATTTTGGTTTGCTCTGTGCGCCTGAGTTGCGTTGTTAACGTGATAATGACATGTTTTTCGCTCATTCATATTATATCATCATTGTCATTGTGGAGTTATGAGAATAAAAAAACTGCAGAGCTTTTTTTAAAAGCTTGTCGCTGTACGAGTCGTAGTGAAGTGAAACATTTTCTGAATTTTCTTTAATTTTAATAAGTTTTTGGACATGTGCCCAACTTGTGCCAGAAATGTTTAAATTTTTTTTTTTTTTAAAAAAAAAAATGGGTTTTTTAGTTGGAACGAAGCTTGTATTGAAAAAGAAAAATGAAATGGCAAAATTATGTAAAATAACAGAGAGTCTAAGTTTACATGATATTTATAGATAAAAAAAAATATAATATGCTCAAATTTTTAATTTCGGCACAAGGATATACATATGTCTATAATAAACAGGCAACGTCAAAAAAAAAAAAAAAAAACAAAAATATGTGTATTTAATATGTACTCCGTTTTTCTTTATTATATTAGAATTTTAAAAGATCCCAGATGGAACAAATAAATCATCTATATCTATACTATTACATAAAAGGCTTATCAAGAATTTTCCTGTGAGGTAAACTTAAGAACTACTGAACCGATTTCCATAATTATTTCGTTAATTCAAAGCTACATCCTTAGCTTAAACTATTGCATACTTTATTTTTTAATATCTACCCTTAAAAGTTATAAAAATTAAAGTTTAAATTCCATTAAGAAAATCAATAAAAACTTATTCATGCACGCTGCATTAAGCAGCACAAAGCTTTTTCTTTCTTTTCCATTGCGTTGCTGTAAAACATTGGTGGGCATTCTTACACAGCCGCAATCTTGACGTTTATGGGTTTTTGTGCGTTCAAAAGCTTTCCAATGTTACAACAGTGTGTAAAAAGCTTTAACAGCGTACGTGTGAAGCGCACGTGTGGCGGCAGAGAAAGCTCTTTGCCCGCGAGCGACAGACTGCCCGACATTGCTGTAAATATGATCGGAAATAAATGAGCTACAGAAGCAACAACAATGAAAATTTTAAAATAGACAGAATCAATTGTCTCTTACAATTCTCTTCAGTAAAATGCTAAAAATAAATAAATATGTAAACATAAGCATATGTAAATAAATACAAATGCATTAAGTGGCAAGAAACAAATCATAAGCTGAGCAATGCTGCCACAGCAGTAGCAGATGTGCTGCCATTTCTGTGTCAAGCGCCTGAAAAAGCTTTTATTTGCAGTGTTGCTAAGCTCACATTACAAGGAAGCAGTTTTGATAAAGCGTTGCACTTAGAATAATAAAAAAAAAATAAATAACTGGCCATTTCAACCCTTGAAAGGACTTTGACCAGCTTCTTATGATCAATTTTGTTGTGCTTGTTATTAAAGTTTGTACACAATTGACTGAGAACCGGACCTACGGGTTTAACGCCGACTCCAAACGGCGATGAACGGAATGTTCTCATTCTCAATAAGCTTTACATGGCATTTTGATTACTCTCTAAGGTTTGCCATTGTCTGCAGAGAGGTGGCGGCCGTACAGAAAAATCATTTTTAATTCAAATAATTTTCTGTCGCTGCTGGGGTTCGAACCCGGGTCTCCAGGTTCGTTGACATAGAGGCCACGCAATTTAACCAACTACGCCAAGAACGCCACGTCCGTTGCACTTATCAAGATCAATTTTTGTTTTTTTATTTTTTTTATGTTTGGTGATATCAAGGACACGACTAAATAATGCCTATGTTTGATGAAAGCAATTTAAGCATAGGTGATAAAAAAAGAATTTTTTTTCTATACTGGGACTTCAGTTCTTCTAAAAACGTGGGGCGTATGATCAAGAGAATATAAAGGAGTGTTATTAACAATTAACAACACGTTAGTGAACAAATTGTTTCTTAACCTAGGTCCTTTGACTGTACTGTCTGGATAGATGTCCTTGCATGATGGCAGATTCGAGTTTATAGACATCTATTGCCTTCATTCTCCTAAGTTCTACTTGGGTTTCTGAATGCTTCAATTTTAATGTTATCGAAATTATCAAGAGACTGACGAGTTTTTTTGTTAAACATTTTTCTATCTACGATATGATTTATTGAAAACAAATTTGAGCTTTAGGCCAAGTATGTTGAACAAGGCAACATGAATACAAAGAAGACAACAACAACAACAACAACAACAACAACAACAACAACAACAACAACAACAACAACAACAACAACAACAACAACAACAACAACAACAACAACAACAACAACAACAACAACAACAACAACAACAACAACAACAACAACAACAACAACAACAACAACAACAACAACAACAACAACAACAACAACAACAACAACAACAACAACAACAACAACAACAACAACAACAACAACAACAACAACAACAACAACAACAACAACAACAACAACAACAACAACAACAACAACAACAACAACAACAACAACAACAACAACAACAACAACAACAACAACAACAACAACAACAACAACAACAACAACAACAACAACAACAACAACAACAACAACAACAACAACAACAACAACAACAACAACAACAACAACAACAACAACAACAACAACAACAACAACAACAACAACAACAACAACAACAACAACAACAACAACAACAACAACAACAACAACAACAACAACAACAACAACAACAACAACAACAACAACAACAACAACAACAACAACAACAACAACAACAACAACAACAACAACAACAACAACAACAACAACAACAACAACAACAACAACAACAACAACAACAACAACAACAACAACAACAACAACAACAACAACAACAACAACAACAACAACAACAACAACAACAACAACAACAACAACAACAACAACAACAACAACAACAACAACAACAACAACAACAACAACAACAACAACAACAACAACAACAACAACAACAACAACAACAACAACAACAACAACAACAACAACAACAACAACAACAACAACAACAACAACAACAACAACAACAACAACAACAACAACAACAACAACAACAACAACAACAACAACAACAACAACGGCTCTGTATAGAGCAAATCACACAGCTTGACTATACAGACTGTTTTGTTGGCCGCTACACCAACTCATCAGTAGTCTTGTATGACTTTTCTCTGTGATCCACTCAAGCTACTTAGGTTCTACTTATACTGCCAATATGCCGAGAAAGTTACCCGGAATTTACGAAACAGTCTATATAGTCAAGCTGTGTGATTTGCTCTATATAGAGCGGTTGTTGTTGTTAGGAGCTAACAACAAAATAACACAACTTCAATATACTCTGATAGCGGCAAACCACTGTGATCGAATCTCGAAGATGTACATGAGTTAAGGCTAGCCTAAAAGTACGATACGATCAAGGTTAACTTGACACAGGGTGCATCGAAGTAGATAAGAACTCAGTTACTAATGTAAAAGCTTTCTCTCTGTCTAAAATAAATTCCGGGTAACTTTCTCGCCAGATTATTTGTTAGAAAAATAAAAATTTCAATATTTTAGTGAAGAAATGCTTTATTCATCAATGAATTCTACAGTCCTAACTACTCTCTACATCACGTTTTTAGGAGAACTAAAAGCCCCACTCCAGGATTAATTATTCTTTACTTTTTAGTTCGTTTTAAAAACGTGGTACATTATTTTTTGTTTTATTTTTATTTAATTTTTTTTTTATATTTTTGTAATTATTTTTTTTATTTTCATTGGTTTTTAATTTTAATTTTTTTATATATTATTAATTAATTTAGTCTATTTTATTTATAATAATTATTATTAATTTATTTATTATATGAATAAATGTTTATATTTTTAATTTTTGTGCCATAATCTCTATAGCATGCAGCCCGCGTTTTTAAGAACTAAAAGTCCCACTCTGGGGTAAATTATTCTATACTTAAGTTGCTTACTTAAGTTGCTTTTATAAACGTTTATAAATACATATTATATTTTATTTTAAGTAAAATTATTTTTATTTTAATTTTTTAATTTTAATTTAATATATTTTATCTACTTTTTTATTTATTTTTATTTAATTTTTTCTTATATATATGTTATTTTTTATTTTAACTTTTTCTATTGCTTTAGTTTTTACTTTTTTTTAATTTGTATTCTTATTTTTATTAATATTAAATTTTTACATTTTTATCTTAATTGTTTTCTGTCTTTTCTTTTAAATTTGACTTTTTATATTTTTTTATTTCTAGTATTATTTTAAATTACTGTTTTTTTTAATTTAGTTTTAAGGGGCTTTATGGTTCAATTAACAATTTATTATTATTATTATTTTTAATTTTATTCTTATTGTATTTTTGTTTTAATTGTTTTGTTTAATCTAAACGCATATTTTTAAATATATTTAATTTTTAATTTTAATCTGATTTTTATTTTATTTTTAATTTTGTTTTTATGTTTATTTTTATTAAGACACATATTTACAACTTTATTTTTTCGAATTTATTCCATCGTATATTGGTTTTTGTTTTGTTTGTTTTATTAAATAAATTTTTATTATTATATGTTTTTATTTTTTATTTATTTTATTTTTGTATATTTTTTACGTTTTTAATTAATATTTGTATTAATATCTAGTATTCGTATATTTATAATAGTTGTTTATGTTTTTATTTTTGCTAATTATAAATTTAATTTAAATTTTTATGTTTTTTTAGTAAAATTTTTATTTTATTGGTATTTTTATTTGTACTTTTTCTTATAATACTTTATATTCTTAATTTTTTTATTTCGTATTTTATTAATATAATTTGTTGTCTGTTGTTTTGTAATAGTATTTTTATGTATATTTTTATTTTTATAAGTGTATGTATTTTATTTAAAACGTTGTTTTATAATATACATAACAAATAAATTCTTATATTATTAAGTTTATGTTTTGTTTTTTTTTTTTAATTGTGTATTTAATTTAATTATTTATTCTTATGTTTATTTCGCTTTAAATATTTGATTTCATTTAATTTTAATTTTTATTTTGATATTGATTTTGACTTTGATTTTGACTTTGATTTTGATTTTGATTTTGATTTTGATTTTGATTTTGATTTTGATTTTGATTTTGATTTTGATTTTGATTTTGATTTTGATTTTGATTTTGATTTTGATTTTGATTTTGATTTAAATTGGTATTTGATTTTGAGTATGAGTTTGAGTATGAGTTTGAGTTTGAGTTTGAGTTTGAGTTTGAGTTTGATTTTGATTTTGATTTTGGTTTTGATTTCTGATTTTGATTTTAATTTTGATTTTGATTTTAATTTTGATTTTGATTTTGATTTTGATTTTGATTTTGATTTTGATTTTGATTTTGATTTTGATTTTGATTTTGATTTGAATTGGTATTTGATTATGAGTATGAGTTTGAATATGAGTTTGAGTTTGAGTTTGAGTTTGAGCTTGAGTTTGAGTTTGAGTTTGAGTTGGAGTTTGAGTTTGAGTTTGAGTTTGCGTTTGAGTTTGAGTTTGAGTTTGATTTTGATTTTGATTTTGGTTTTTATTTCTGATTTTGATTTTAATTTTGATTTTGATTTTGATTTTGATTTTGATTTTGATTTTGATTTTGATTTTGATTTTGATTTTGATTTTGATTTTGATTTTAATTTTCATTTCGATTTTGATATTGATATTGATATTGATATTGATATTGATATTGATATTGATATTGATATTGATATTGATATTGATATTGATATTGATATTGATATTGATATTGATATTGATATTGATATTGATATTGATATTGATATTGATATTGATATTGATATTGATATTGATATTGATATTGATATTGATATTGATATTGATATTGATATTGATATTGATATTGATATTGATATTGATATTGATATTGATATTGATATTGATA